>CABFVZ010004591.1:0-22941 GCA_902151445.1 Timema monikensis | reverse complement strand
CACATGTTCGTACACAGGGGCTACTAGTGTTAAAACTCCAGCTTCTAGGTGCACATGTTCGTACACAGGGGCTACTAGTGTTAAAACTCCAGCTTCTAGGTACACATGTTCGTACACAGGGGCTACTAGTGTTAAAACTCCAGCTTCTAGGTACACATGTTCGTACACAGGGGCTACTAGTGTTAAAAGTTCAACTCTCTACTTGCGGTAGATCTCACGCAATCTGATGACAGACCAACACACTATATTTTATCAATATAGATAGATAACTGAGTAAAATTATGTTTTAATGCTGACGAAGTTTACAATCCAAAGTATTAAACTACTATCCATGGATGTAAAAAGAAAATGTTCTTTGTTTTAATAAATACAATTATTAGTTTTTGTTTAGATTTAAATGGGTTCAAAATGAACGCCTCGTGGTTATATTAATATCAAACTATTATTAATAATATATATATCTTATTATTACTGTTTGTATGGTGAAGCGCTGGTGGTATAAAGTTCTAGCTACAGAATAACTTATAGGCTTAAAAGCACAGGCACAGGGTTCAAAATCCACTCAGTGCATTCTTGATTTAATTTCACTACTGGTGTTTACATCCTCTCTCCAAGCTAATGCCGTTACAGATCCGATACAGATCCCTGGCGGAGTTATCACAGCGGTATTGTCCTTGAGCACCAACTTGTACCCTACCTACAGGCGAATGCTGCTTCATTTCTTTATCAAAATAGCACTCCTCACTCTTATCCATTCATTCACACATAATGTTGTATTATAACTCATTTGTTAAAGGGTTATATATATATATATATATATATATATATAAAAGCTAAAAGACACCAAATAACGAACATATTTTATTTTTGGTAATTGGGACAATAGAGCTATGCGGGCGACCATACAGAGCATGGCCGAACCAATGAGGTTGTTAAATATCTGTCGTGCATGGAGGGTGCCCCAGGTTAAGTGTAAGAGCCAGTAGGAATACAATCCCTGTTCTGGCGAGTAACAGGATGTGATGGTCAGCCGACACCTCGTGACTAGTCAGCTCATTCTGTCGATATGCTGACATGTGCGATACCTGCATGTGCCAGAGTTCACCGTCTCGTGCTCGGCGGATGGATACAGTCATCTTGTAAGCACATTTAGCGGTATTGTGGCAGGAAGGACCTTTTAACACCACAACCTGAGCCCGCAATCGAGCTATACTGACCAAGAGGCCGCCACCATTAGAAACAATAGTACCCACATTTGCCGAGAGAGTGTCACGTGGTCGGCACATCAAACACACTAGATATTTATCCCAGTTTTCTAGACCAGAGCCGCTACTTGTTTATTCAAGCGACTCCTCATTTGTCCTCATGAGGCCGAGTTTGGCTCCAGACCCATGTTAATGTGTTAGGAATGAGGAGGGTGGATCTTAGAGAAAGTGTATCCACATTTGTGTGGAGGAATAGTAGGAAAACCAGCCTCTTTACACTCGACCAGGATTCAAACCTTAATTTTCCCGGTCGTCCAATCTTTTGAGAGTATGACGGACTAAACTGCTTGACCATCAAAGTGGGTGGTATTTATATTATCTATGAAAAGTGATAGCTGTAGATCTCATCACTTGATGTATGAATACATGAACATTGCTTTAGCAACTTAATATAACTCTCAAGCTCGACCAAGGTGCTAATATAATATAATATATAAATAGTTAAAAAAGGTTTCTTTCTATAAAAACTGTATTCCATATTTGTACTATTGCGAGTTGTAAACATATTTGAGCCAGAAGGCCAAGGTTCTTACCCGACCAGCTTCATTGAGGAGATATTTATTAATATAAAACAGCTTACCAACATCTCTGTGAGCAAATAGGCTTGAACCCACCAATAATACTGGTCCCTTAGATTAGATACGAGTAGTTTAACTATCTGATTAGTCAGTTCTGGCACTATTCCCCCTCCTAGCTTCGTTTCTCTACATTGGATAATTTAATTATTGAGCGGGTGCAAAGCTTCTAAACTTCAACTTCATCACACACAAAAGTTCTGGCTTAAACTACTGAACTACTACAAAGCTTTACCAAAATAATATTGACAGCTAAAATACTGAACTAATGTTAAATTATCGCCATTTTGAATTGTTATATACTCTCCATTTACCATGAATGGTAGCAGTCTTACCTTGCTTGGTTCCACTATGGTGTAGCTTATAAGATAGGACCATAGTGTAATCAGTCAAGGTAAGACCGCTACCTTGCTCTGTTCCACTATGGTGTGGCTTATAAGATAGGACCATAGTGTAATCAGTCAAGGTAAGACCGCTACCTTGCTTGGTTCCACTATGGTTTAGCGTATTTTACATATATAATTATTCTGGTTTTCCGGTTACAGGGAGATTGGGGTTTAAATCCTGGCTGGGTGTAATAAGGTTAATAAGTTTTTTCCCCTAAATTGTATTCAACCTTCTATCCACACAAATGCCAGTACATTTTCTCTCAATTTTACCCTTCTTGTACTTAGCCCTTTAAAGTTATTGAAGGTGTATAGTACGGATGGTTGGTAGGTAAGATGCAATATAAATAAACCATGTATATGTTTATTAAATAATATTATTTATCATATTCTTGACACTCCTTCAAATAATCTAATGTACATTTATTGTAATACATTTACATTTACAAATTAGCCGGTGATGTGGATATTTTTATTATTAAATATTACAATATCCGTGGATGTGGATTTCAGACAAAGTCCTATCAGGGCCCACCTTACTACTAGCCAGTTCTGGCACTATCCCCCCAAACCACTTCTTATTTTGCCTGGTTCAGTAAATATTGTAATTTATTTAGTGATTTAAATAATTTCTACATGATTTGTGAACAATTATAATTTTTGAAAAGTTTCTCCTCCGAGTTGCTTTCTCACAACCTTTATCTGAAGGATCCTAAGGAGTCACACTCTAGCATTTGTCTATATCCATGGTTCCTTCGTTAGTTCTGTGCGTGTTCGATTCAGCTGCACTCGCTGCGTTCGGAACCTTCTCGGGGGCAGACTGGTCGCTGCTCTGCCTCCTCTGTCCTGATACCTCTGCCTCAAGTGTGGCAAGTCCTTGTGACTGTTTGGAGGCCAATTCCTTTAGACCTCTGCGGTGGAGCCTCACTAGCCTCAAGTTCTGGATGTACCTCAGTTCCCCTGACCAGGAGCGTAGCAGCTGCAGCTGTTTGGGGTTGAGCAGGTCAGGGACCTCTATAAGAGAACTTCAGTTAGAGATGCAGCATTAGAATTTGATCACAGACCAATACCTGCTTTTTACCATGTGCTCTACAAATTACTTGTAATCCAGGCTAATAGAGTAGGTATGAGAAAAGTAGAATTTAGAGGAAATGTACCCACATTTGTGTGAAGAGAGAGTAGGACGCCCTTTAAGAAAAAGCACTTTGCGTACAGTCCGATCGGGTAGTAAGAGACAGTGTTAAAAAGAACACTTGAGTAAACCTGGATGGGAACTGAACCCCGAACTCATCACAAGATCTGGGAAGGTTGACATTTAACATTTTATATTTTCAAATATGTCTTAATGGCAGTGTTTTGACAAATAGCACCTCAGTGCTCTCTTTAGTGGCCGGGGATGACAAGACCGGGAACTATATCTAGCCCACATATGAGGAACTATATCCAGCCCGCATGTGAGGAACTATACCTAGCCCACATATGAAGAACTATATCTAGCCCGCATGTGAGGAACTATACCTAGCCCGCAGGTAGCAAACTCCTCCTCATCTCTTAAGACAGTCAGCCTGATGATGTCCTCTCTGCTGGCGTGTTGCCTTGACTTGCCTCTGTTGCCCACAGAGTGCTTCAGCTTGATCTGTTCTAACTCGTCAGAGAACCTCTTCAAGTACCTGCAACATTAGGTTAAGTTGTCACAGCAGGTGTTAGTTGGATTAGTTAGATAGATATAAAAACTAAGAGCCGTGTTATATAATAATAAGTGTGCTGGTAGGAAGGAGAGGAATTACCTAGGATTGAGGTTTGTCTGGATTGGTTGATATAGTTCCCTTATGGGAACTATACCTGGTTCACACAGAGGGAACTATACCATATGAGCTGCACCACTAGTTGAGGAGAGTACTCACTTGTCTATGAGCTGCTCTCAAGGAGAGTACTCACTTGTCTATGATCTGCTCCACTAGTTGAGGAGAGTACTCACTTGTCTATGAGCTGCTCCACTAGTTGATGGAGAGTACTCACTTGTCTATGAGCTGCTCCACTAGTCGAGGAGAGTACTCACTTGTCTATGAGCTGCTCCACTAGTTGAGGAGAGTATACGACTGCCCCAGGCTCCAGATTGTCCCTGAACCAGAGCAGTTTTTCCCCCAGAAGGTTCTGCTTCATGTGATGCACCAGCTTGGTCTTCTCTCGGGCCGACACCCTGGACACACACACATTGACACACGTCATGACGAGACGACCTGTTTGGTAAGCTGCATGGTCTAAGATTTCAACACTCTCACAAAAGACTGGACTGCCGATAATGGGGAGATCGAGGTTCAAATCCCAACAGAATGTTTCAAGGACAGTTTTCCCCCACTCTCTCCACACAAGTGTGGGTACACTTCCTCTAAATTCAACCCCTCTCTAGCCCATCAGTGTAATTAGTAAATAGACGTACAATCTGAACGGGTAGTAAGACATGGTTAAATAAAAAAAAACAAGAGTATGCATGCAGAGATGATAACACATGAGGATAAGTGGCTCATCAGAACTTAATTAAAAATCAAACACAGCAACCAGACCCTATATCAGTGATTCACCTTCCAAAGAAAGAGAACCATATTAGTGATGTGTTTTCTGTTAAAAACGAGCTTTGGGTTAAATTGTGAGATTGAAAGAACACGAGAACCAGCCAGCCGCAGCTGTCATATATGTATTCTAATACACAAGCTCATATGGTAGTTTACATGAATTACACGAGTCAGAGGGAGATATATGACCTCACAACCAATCAAGAGAAGATCCAAAGTTTCTGAAACCCAGAAAAGCCAATACTTGGGTCCTGCTAAGGTTTTGTCGGTTACTCACTTCTTCACTTGTTTTGCCAGCGCCTGGGTCTTGCGACTTTTAGGGTGGATCACTTTCTTGAGCTTGAGAAGTTCTTTCCTCGCGGTGTTCGGCTGAAACAAGACCTAGGTTGAGTGTCTGTTGTTAGGCCAGACAGTTGAGTGTCTGTTGCTAGGCCAGACAGTTGAGTGTCTGTTGCTAGGCCAGACAGTTGAGTGTCTGTTGCTAGGCCAGACAGTTGAGTGTCTGTTGCTAGGACAGACAGTTGAGTGTCTGTTGCTCGGCCAGACAGTTGAGTGTCTGTTGCTCGGCCAGACAGTTGAGTGTCTGTTGCTAGGACAGACAGTTGAGTGTCTGTTGCTAGGCCAGACAGTTGAGTGTCTGTTGCTAGGACAGACAGTTGCGTGTCTGTTGCTCGGCCAGACAGTTGAGTGTCTGTTGCTAGGACAGAAAGTTGCGTGTCTGTTGCTCGGCCAGACAGTTGAGTGTCTGTTGCTCGGCCAGACAGTTGTGTGTCTGTTGCTAGGACAGACAGTTGCGTGTCTGTTGCTAGGACAGATCATCTGTATTGTGTACCACTTGTGTTAGTTGCAGTCAATGGAGAGGTTATGGTGTGAATCCCCACCAGGGGGTCTAAGATGATTTTCCCATACTCTCTCTACATCAATGCAATGCCGCTAAGCAATCCCCCCAGCTAATGTGTTAATTGTATCACCGAGTGATACATACCATTGGTCACACTGTCCAAGTTGTGAGACTGCCTCGCCTGTCACAGGATGGTCCGAATCTCAGCTTGAGGCCCGAGGTGTGGTCTTACGATGATCGGACATTACCAAATATACAATCATCATCATCATCAATAAATAAGAGGAGATGAGACATGGCTACCTAATATTGAACCGTTTGTTCATTACAAACTTTGGCTTCACTCTGATAACTTTACATTGGGCATGTCTATTTTTATTGAGACTACCTTAATATAAATTAAATTAAGTTTACAATAGCTACAGTTTGAGTTTCATAGGAAGCCATTATTGAAAAGTGAGAGCTCGTGTGTTGCCACGAACTCAGGAAAGGAATATTACAATATTGTATTTATATTCTTAGTCCGTTTGCTTGGTGATGTAAAGAGAAACTATACACTGATCCATGAGAAACTATTATTAGAAGCTTTTGATAAATTTTTAGACTAACTTGATAGGTTAATTTATTAATAAAACAAGACATATTCCTACAAAGCCGAATTGTAGTGACTTCCAATGAATGTCGGTGGTAGAGGGTGGACTTCCAATGAATGTCGGTAGTAGAGGGTGGACTTCCAATGAATGTCGGTGGTAGATGAATGTCGGTGGTAGAGGGTGGACTTCCAATGAATGTCGGTGGTAGAGGGTGGACTTCCAATGAATGTCGGTGGTAGAAGGTGGACTTACAATGAATGTCGGTGGTAGAAGGTGGACTTACAATGAATGTCGGTGGTAGAGGGTGGACTTCCAATGAATGTCGGTGGTAGAGGGTGGACTTCCAATGAATGTCGGTGGTAGAGGGTGGACTTCCAATGAATGTCGGTGGTAGAGGGTGGACTTCCAATGAATGTCGGTGGTAGAAGGTGGACTTCCAATGAATGTCGGTGGTAGAGGGTGAACTTACAATGGAAATCAAGGTTTAGTTTGGGCTCAGTTTGTACTTTTAGTGGGTACAACCCCTTATATCACACTCGTATGAATATTACTTTGTTTATTTTGTTACCTTTATATCTTTTATTACTATTTGTATCATATTTAAGAAGAGGGTTAATCAAATAATAGGAAGATTTATAAAATTTGACAAATTTGAATGATTATAAACTAAAATCACAAGCTAAACATAGAAACGTAAATATTGACAATTGTTTGTGTTGACTTGTATCATCATGTTGATCTATAATCATTTCTGTGTTCAACATCATCATCATTTCCTATTGAAATAAAATTGTTTATTTGATCAATAATATTAAACTTTCTAATTTATTAATACATTTGAAAGGTTAGGTTGAGTTAAGTGAGGACTATAATATATATAAAAACCAGGGGTTCCTAAACAATTTAAATGGAAGGATCCCTGGCTCCAGGAAAAATACTAATATTTGTTTTACGGTTCACTAATATTATTAACATTCAGTTAAGACGGTTAAATCTTTCAAGTAGCCAATTAAAGTATACAATTAATGATGTTCTAGCTATAGCTTTGGAAAATGTCCATTATTCAGATTTGAAAAGATCGTAATCCTAATTAATGATGCTATTTTATAACGTGAAAAACAAATAAAGAATATTCTAAATTTTCCTTATTGAGTCTGATATAACCATGTTGGAGCACAGTTTGAAAACTACTGATATAAACCACCTCAGGTTTGAAAGTTTGGTTGTTTATATTTGTGACATCACCTAACGGTATGTTATTTCCGTCTATAGATTTACAAGATATCGTGTCTCGTTAGCAAGGGCTGTGTTTGCTAAGACAAATTGTGAGATGTGGTTGTTGTGGATATTACCGCACATCCCTAAAAACCATTATTCTTTGGAATATAGTTTGAGGTGTTTTACACATTCACGAGTGAGGTGCATGGCCTGCAGGGAGACCTATTCTCTGACTTGAGTGACCCTTTTTATTTATTCATTTATTTCCTAATCGATCCGTCTTTTTCACTAAGTTGAAGAACCGTTTTAGTCAATAAAAACAAGTGTAACAACATAACAAACCAACATTTCCCTTTATTTAAAATGTACAGCTAGACAGATAAACATGTTTTATATTAATCTAATGGTTTATTCATAAATTATATTCCAATAACAAAAGTGAACTTTATATTCAACAATATAGTATTATAGAAAAATTATTCACAACATTAAAAAGTAAATAAAGAAGGCTCTACAATAAATCGATTCATGGCAATGAGACCTCTTTAGGAATGTAAAGTTCACAAAACAAAACACATGTAGGCCTAATTATATGACCAGGGTATGACTAAGTCTACGGAAAACACGATCATTGAAGGTTCTCAGTTTTAAAATAAGCCCAGATACCCCTCCGGGGCAATATTCAGCGCAGTCTGTAAAGTAACTCAATTTTTGAGTTCGTCAATTTTCAAACTTAAATCTTTACACAACTGAAAGAGATGTCGACTTTTGTGAAGATATTCAGTCTTTTCTTTCTCAATTTCTGCGAGAAGTTGGTTCATGAATGTGTCAGAGCTGGGGACCATGGACGGGACACCAGGACACAGTTGATCTGAGGCAGACTGCGGAGGGTTCAGGGGCGCTTCTAGATCCGTGGGACAGTACTTTGGTGCTTGACACATCATAGCATGAGAAGGGACGATGCGGACACAAGACTGTTCCGCGGTTGGCCCTAGTTTAGTAGGAGGTCCCTCTCTGTAAGGTGGCAGATATTGATTCCGTTCAAACTCAAACTTGCCCGAACTGGTTCCTCCCTGATCGACGGCCGCAATATTTTCCATCGTCGACAGCAGTTGGTCTGTTGGCTGTGTCGAGCTGAATCTGTTGACCCTCTGTTCGTACGAAGTTGCACTCTCTGTAAGCAGCCATGCTTGTTCCTCGACGACCCGAGACTTCTCAGACAACAGCTCAAACGCTTCTCTGTAGCGATGGAGACCGGCGTTGAAGAGTTTGATCTCCTCTTCGCGCCGGAGGAGTTTGGCTTCAGCGATGGCTTTCCCCTTCTCAGCGGACTCGCGCAGCTGCTTCTCTTGCTCGACCTGCCGCTTGCACTTCTCCTCGCGAGTGTGAGACTTGACCCGCTCCCCTTCCCGGGAGTTTGGCTCTCTCCTGCGCAAGAAAAGTTTGTGATAACCGGAGCACATGTCGAAAATGACCCCGTTCATCCTGACGTGCTGCGCTACAAAGACGACGTTCTGGGAACACTTCTTAACAAGTTCGACGGCGAACTTCTCATTTTTGAAACCAAAGTTTTTTATCTCGGGCCACCTGAACGACAAGTGAGGATCCACCGCATTCTCCGTGCAGTAAATGTTCAGCCCTGTGGGGGTCGCACCGAGCCATATTTGAGCACCGTCCTTGTTCGAGCCAGAGTACAAGGTGACCCCGTACATTTTCAGTTCTTGAGCAAGTTTAAGGTACTCCAGTTCCGCCTCCCTTCTCGACAGGCCCTTGTGTTGACTGTACCAGTGTTTGATCCTATCCTCCCACATATCTGGAGTCATATTGAACAGATGAAAAACGCTGGACGGTAGCAGGTCTTTGCACGCTATCATACCACACTTGTGTGTCGACGAGACATAATCTCCATGCTTCGCCTGGACGTCGTAGGACGCTAGAAGTACGCACACTTCAGCGGGGCAATAAATGTCACCGCGTAGAATGAGTTGTCTAACTTGTAGGAACAAAAGATGTAGTGACGCGTCCTGTGACAGATCGGACACATCTTCTGGGTAAAATTTCAGCAGAAGCATGAAACAATGGGTCTGTTTTGGATGAATCTGTTGAAGAATTTTCTTATTGGGTTGAAGCCACGCATTTCCTTTGTTGGAATCATCGTGGAAAAGTCCGAAATAGCCACTGTCGCGAATACCGATCGTCTGACAGACAAGAGCCAGGAGTTCTTTACCAGTTGTATTCCATTTCAAGTTAAATTCTAGCTCAGCTTCAAGGGAACATACTTTGACCGTGAATAACTTCCCGACCTTTTTAGAGCAACCAAATGGAAACATAATTGATTGAATAAAACTTTCTACGAAACATTCGAAATGAGAGTGAAACACAAAGAAACTTTACTCAATGTACTCAACCATTGTCGACGAAACATAACCTTAACCCAATTACATAAGTGCAACTTATTAGTTCATAAATGATGTGTTATTTAAAATCATAAATAAAACTTAAAAATAGTTAGTAAAAATATAAGATTAAAAAATACCATTTTCGATGTAAAGTAGACTCTTGCGAAATCAGAAAAATGTAAACACGACCATGTGTTAAAAGAGATTTTATTTATTTTATTTTTTTGAAATAAAAATTGTCCCATCTAGGTCACAATTTCTAATTTTTTTTTACAAAGTAATGTAATATAAAGTAATATAATTCCATGCATAAAATATCTTAAAAGTACATTTATTAATAGATTTTACAAGTGAAATACCTTTTTATCAACATCTACAATATAAATGCAATTTAAAATATTAGTTGAAAGGTTGGACAAACTGAAGAGTTAATCATTCTTGTTTCTGATTGACCAATTACAAATTACAATTCACTTTTAAAGTATTGGTGGTTTCTTTCACATTTCTTTTAATAGTCATTCACAGCAAATTTTTCGTAATAATCTTCAAATAGGATATAAATAATTAGGATTGTGATTTTGGGACATTCTTCAACGTTTGCTTTTGACAACACTTTAAATACAATTTTAAAACTCTAGTAGCCTACACACATTCTTTATAAAACAATAAGTTAAAACAGGAGCAATTGTGATGATGGTTATAAAGTTATTTTATTTAATACGTCCTACATTTTGGTGCATTTTTATATGTGGAGGAATGAATAGAGCGTAATTTATTGTGAGTATCTTCTAATAATAAACTGTTTTGAGCAAATAATTCTAACTGGGACCTAAGTAATTGACTGGTGCAATATCAGTAAATGACAATAAACATATTTATTTGTTCTTCCAGCAGATGTGGATCTGTAATGTCACCATTATGGTTGCAATCCTTCATTACTTCATAACCTCATACAGCTGCGACTGGTCGAAACAAGCAGATATCAAAGAGCGTAATCAACTTGTGCGTTATGCGTGGCCTGATTGCATACCAGGGGTTAGAAAGAGGGGAAATACTGTCAGAGAGCAGCTCAGCTTGAAATCTGCAGATAAACAGTCTCCTTTCTACACGGCCTGTTTAAAGTGCGACGCATGCTTGGCGATTGCGGAGAAGGTAGATTGAGAGTACCATAGACCGGATATCACTTTCTCATAGTTATTAACAATGGAATAACTTCCCCACACACTTTGGGGTGAGTCGGTTGTTCAACACAAGAAGGGCTACTTGCACCTGAGACCACACTCGTAGTAAACATTCGAGTCACTGTTTTCATGCCACATGAAGAATATAATCAACACCTCCCAAGATTAGAACCAAGGTCTCTTAGAGCTGGTTGAACATAAGCAAATCACTAAAATACCTGCGCTGATGGTCGTACGGTGTACGGTGTCTGGCTCAAAATTGGCTAGACTGCCCACGAAAGGAAGATCGAGGTTTGAATCTCGGCCAGGTGCACTGAAGTTTTCCACACTATTGCGGGTGCATTTCATCTAACCATCCCTCATGGCTAATTAGATTGCTGGTAACTGGGAGATCTGGATTAAAATCTTGGTCAGACGGGTTGAGGGGTTTTTCCCTAAATGGTTCCCCAATATCCTTTCACACAAATGTGAGAACATTTCCTTTAAATTCTGTCTTCCCCATACACTAGAGTAATGATGTGTATAACCTGACTGTAGCGAGGGGCGGGTAAAAATAAGTATTAACACTCAGTCAAGTGGTAAATAACTGGTCTGGGGTCTGGTTGTTAACTAGTCAAGTGGTAAATGACTGGTCTGGGGTCTGGTTATTAACTAGTCAAGTGGTAAATAACTGGTCTGGGGTCTGGTTGTTAACTATGTCGAGAGAACGGAAAGGTCCTTGTCTCTGTTCACAGATCTTTATCTGATGTTTTCTCAAATCCTCTAAATCTCCAAGGATCCTAACTCCGGACTTGAGTGTTGTTAAGTTTCCCTGTCTTGGGATATCCACTTATTTACTAATTACATGTTAATGAGCTGCGGATGAAGGTTGAATTTAGATGGAAAGAGAGTGAGAAATCCCCCAGTAAACCTGACCGGTATTCGAACCCTGATCTCCCGTGCCACCATCAGTCCAGTTTATTGCGACAACGTCATCTTGGACCAGGGGTATATCGCGGGCCCCCAAAGTTACATTCCACTCACACCACTGTCCTAGAGCAAGCGACCATTGGAGTGGGTGTTAGGTTAAGTTAGTTTGTAAGTTAAGTACCCTTGTTAAATATTAAATTGAAACCTTGTCTTTGTGCTTCAGTTGAACGAGTCCCTTCTGTTTGTTCACAAGAACCTGGAAACCAAGTTGAACGAGTCGTACGCCAACTCGGTTCTCAGCTTGGTCTGCGAACGTGGCTTTGAGAAGTGAGTGGAACAATAAACTGCCCCCCACTTGGGGCGCACTCATGAGTGTGTCAAGTACACAGTTTCAATTCAAAGTCAAATTGAATATGATGAAATATTCTCAAAGCCAATTGAATCGAAGTTGGAATATTAAAAAAAAAAAGTTTAATGTCTGATAGAAATATCGTACTTAGCATAACTCTCTAAATTTAGGTAGTCCTGTAAAATATAATTTACAAAAGTTATATTTCAAATATAATTATTAATATATTTTGTTTTAAAATAATAAATATAGTTACTGTCCCAAAATATAATATAATTATTTTAGATTATTTTGTTTGTTTGTGTGAACACCATTTTATGATGGAAATAGGCCTATCAATAATAAATATAAACTCGTGTTTTAAATTTAACTTTTTTCAAGGGGAAGGCGGGGGGAGGGGGGGCAAAGCTTTGCAATTGTCAAACCCGGAATTTCACTTTGGAGTCAAAGTAAAAGCTTGGCACACTCCTTGACTACGCTCTTGTGTTAGGGAGGAGGAAATGTAACCCCTCAATTGTGTGGAGGGAGGGTGGCAAACCCTCGAGGTTAGAACCACCACGCTGACAGAGGCAAGCCCCTCTCCCTGTCGCCAGCAATCCTGTCTGAACACGACTCGAGGGACAAAGTTACTGTCTTGTCGGTTCACGAGCCGCAGTAACAGAAGTAAATAAACATCTACAGTATTTAAATGTATTAGTTAAGTATAAAATATATATTTTTATTTATCATTTTCTATCTTTTAATAAGTTTCTTGAGCCAGTAGGCCGCTAAAAATGTTGCCGTGGGTTGGAGACCCCTGCCTTGAACGATATGAACACTTAGGTGGGTTGTAACCTTGTTCAAGGAGTGTTCATAATTGTTACCAGGAACATTCTAAACTACTTTCAACATACACTTGTTCAAGGAGTGATGGGTTCTTCGAATCCTTAAATCCTGAAGGTTGTTACAAGATTCAAGTATTCTAAATTCAAAATAAATGTTTATAATATATTTTTTTAAATTTCTAATCTGTATTCTTATTAGATTTATTATGCTGGTTACTGAGAGTTTAACCCAACATAATTATATGACAAACCTGACGACCAAACACCAGATCAGTAATTTATCACTTGATGTGATCAAAGTGTTAATTGAAGCTAAGATGATGTTTTCTGACATTCAGAATTGTGGCTAAGATGGAGTCATCCCATGATACATCACTATAGGAACAGTAGATCCACGCGTCAGCTAACACACACTTGTTGTCCCCAGCTACGCTCTCCAGAAACTCCACGGCTACACCACTCTCATGGAGTCTGCGTCGTGGTCGGACCTTATACCCACAACACTCGACGGCATGTGGACAGACAAGTAAGTTACAGACATCGCAGACTGCATGTTCACCATGAGTGAAGTCACGCGCCAGAACTTCAAGCTTTGTCGCCCAACCCACTCGGCTACCAAAATAATGGGTTCATAATTGCTTGTTTAAAAATTGGGATGGTTTTCCATGCAAATTATTTGTGTAAAGAAAAATATTTGTACATTTGATGGCTTGTTTTGTTTGAAGTAGTAATTGTTTCTCCTCCAGGCTGAGGGAACTGTGCAGGTACTATCTCTCCGAGTTCGGAGCTACGAGACTGTATGACTCGTGGTGGAACGCAGAGAACTATCCTCGTCTGGACATGATCGCCAACCTCTGCAGGTCACTTAGATGTAGTCTCTAACTGGTTAGGGGTGACCTGGTGGTCTAGGGGTAAGGTGTCAGACTTCTGTGCTGGCGGCCGGAGTTCAATCCTCGGTCCCGGCACAGATTTATCTGATTGCCAAACCCTTCCTTCACCTCTGACAAGACGTGTATTAATGAATGTGAGGAATTTCAGGCCTCCACCGTGGTTCGGATTCCACATTAAACTGTAGGTCCTTCATTTCATCTCACAATCACCCTACCATTACACATTAGCGTCATTGCGTATAACCCGAATGGGTAGTAAGACGCGGTGATAATAATAATAATAATAATAATAACTGGTTAGAGAACACCGATGGTTATGTGGATTAAGGCGCCAGTCTCGAAATAGACTGGATCTCTGTAGAAGGAGGCTGAGATCCAAACCTTCACAAAGGTGCACAGGGGTTTGGTTTTCTCATTGCCTTTCTACGCTGATGTGGGTATCTCCTCTCTATGACCAGGGTGCTAAACATGACGGTTGATGTGAACATAATGACTGGTTCTTGTCTCGATGTTGTGTAGGGGTGAAGGGGTGTTTCGAGATTGTCTCAATATTGTCGACAAGATCCTGTTATACAAGCCTTCCAGAAAGAGGGGGGAGCTGCCGTTTGGTGTGGTCTACCGTTCCACATGCTGCCCCTGTCAGTAGGCAAACCAACAACATTCTGTTTTTAAAAACTTATACACTTATTTTTTTATGTTTTATTTTATATATCTTGACATTGTACATAATTTTCTTACTAGGACATTAAAGTTTAATTAATTGACAACAACTAACATTATTTGTAATAGAGCACCAGGATAATTCATGGCTACAATCTTGAGGGGCACTTTCCTGACGTCGACATTGTTTGGATAGAGGAATAAAAAACAACACAAACACACTTTTAAAGAGCCAAGCTTTCACTGTCACAGACAACTTCTTCAGGTCAGAGAGTTAACTGTCAACAGCTGAATGTTTTTCAGTTATGATTCCACGGTATAGATGGCAGCACATGGCTGACCAATTATATCAGAATAGGGTTCACCCACAGAACACACATCAACACTTGTGGACTTGCGCCTTCAACCTCTGGTCAAGCTTCTACCATCATACGTTAAAGACACAAATCATTTTCTAGACAGACTTCACACATTGGCCAGCCCACCATCTTGGTCCCAATCGACGTCAACCCTCCCCTGTGGTGGTAGCGTCCTTTCCCTATCTGACCAAAATGTCACCACAGCGAGAGCGTCATACAAGTAGAAATATGCTAATAAATCATCAGGGACCTTTAATGACCACCAGTCAATCCAACCAAACCCAGGTGTCCTTGTTTATTTTTATCAGGGAATTAGAGTTGTAGTTAAATAAAATCAGGAGTAATAACAATTAGGGCCTTTCAGCAAGTTTATTTATGACAGGTAAATATTTGAATATATAACATTATAAGATGAAATAAGGTTGCGATTTCTATGCAACATATTAGACTTTTAAACATAACATAAATTGTCTCCAGTTGATCAAAAATATAATCAGAGTTTATTAATAACTGGTAGATATCTAAACTTATAATTTTATAAGATTACATAAGGGTGCGAGCTCTGCGTTAGATATTAAACATTTGATATTTAACATAAATATTCTCTAATTAATCCAAATTATAATCGGAGTTTAGGAATTATTAATTATAGGACGACCAATAAAGTCAGTTTACAACATAGAAATATCGCTCTAATATTGTCCGTAATATACAATCTCACAATAGGGATTCTACAAGAAACATATAAGAGTTATTTCAAATTCAAATTAATTCTCACTCTAACTGCTTCATACCTACGAATAATATAAACTAGTACGCCAGTGCGAAAAAGCCTAATCCTCTGATCCAAACTTTAATAAACAATTTCAACGTGGAAAGACAAAAGGCCAACTAATACGTTAATCTTAGCTCAACTAAATTAGCCGTATTAAATAAATATTAAAGACAATTTCCGCAACTTATAAATAATATAGAACGCCCCAAAAAAACCTAATATAAATTAAAGACAACTTCTTACGGCTCATAAAGAGGCGGCTACATATATAACTGAACGCAAACCCTACCCACAAACGTAAAAGTTAAAATATATTATTAGAATCCCCATACATTAGACCTACGTACATTCTAAGATATTCCTTAGAACTATTAGCGTCAAAGTGTACTGAGAATTGCTGAGCACTTGCTTATATCCTGCTTGAAACAGCGGGGGAAATGTGGATGGATTGCATGACGTAAGGTTATGTCATTCACAGCAAATGATAGCTTAGATTACCTCATCAGCGCCTGCGCACAACGCTGTGAGGTAGTAGAAGATGGGAGGGGGGCACAGTTAGCACTACAGCTCCAATAGCCTCCACAAGGTCGCGCTTGCGCACAGACCACTACGTGAGTTTATTCCTGTGGAAACACTGCATGTTCCCGACAGTCCTAAGATATTGTTTACTCTTAGTGGCGGACACAGTCGTCGGCTGGAATGACTTCTTGCTCTGTATAGCCGTTAAATGGGGTAAGTGCTGGATGTACACTTGGTGGAGGAGGTTTGCTGGTTATAGTTTGTAGCCACGGTACACCAGAACCCAATTTAAAAAAAAAAATTCCAATAGCTCCCGAACTATTTGCTATAGAAAAATTCATGAATACCTAATGACGCCGTTCCCTAATGGGGTATGATAAACATTGTGAATAAAGATCAAAAATCACAGCCCCCTACTTAATCCATCCTCATATATTTCTTCCGCACTTCTCTATCCTTGTATACCCCCTTCTCTTCAACAAAATTCATACATACTCTTTTATTTTCAAAAATCTCACTGCTTCTCTTTTTCCCAATTAGTCTACCGCATTTAGCCAAGTCTTACATGTCTTACCCATTCCTTTTGATCCACACAGTTTAACTTCGTATATTTGCTACGACACTTGATCCACACTCATTCTCTCAACATGCACAAACCAACGTAAGACGCTTCTTTCACATTGACTTAATGGATTCCCTTCCAAACCGCACTCCTTCAGCACCCATTCATTACTGAATCTGTCCACACGAGTCCTCGCACAAACATTTCTTGGCTATCTCAGTCCTACTGCTTTCACCTTGTTCTTGTGTTTTCCTGACAAACCTACGTTTCACATCCAGAAAACAATGCTGGCGTTAACATGCTTTTGATATACTGCCATCTTTGCCTCTTTCAAAACTACCTCATTTATTGAAGTTGTTCACATACATCCACCTACTTTCCGAGATGCATTCATCCGTATGTCGAGTTCATGGTCCATCCTACCATTTTTACAGAACATTCTGCCCATAAACACTAAACCATTCACTTTTTCTAAAATTTTTACATTTATACTAAGCTGACAATTCTTTCCTGATCCATCCTTATCAAAAATTATCACCTTAGTTTTGGTGATATTTATCTAAGATCCATTCTGCCTGTCACCACATTAAAACGATTTAACCTATTCTCCAAGTCACTTTCATTCTCAATAACTAATACGGGATCATCCGCATATAACAGCACTCTCATATTCACATTGAACATTTTTACAACAATTACTTCCCCACAAGCATCACTCATACGCTTATTCATGAATGTATTAAACAGCTATGGAGACATAACGCAAACTCTCTAAGAAAATGCCATAATATACTCCTATTCATCCACTTTCCAAATCAATGAACGCACAGTAAACTTTCTTCCTTACTGCCATATATTTCTTAATCACTCGCTTCAATGCAAATGTGTCGTCCATGAGACCTCTACCTGGCGTGAAACAACATTGCAATTCCCTAATTTTTTCGAGTTTTTTTTAAAGCAGTCTCTCAATTAGAACGCTTACAAAAACTTTGCCTGGAATACTCAACCAACTAATTGCCCTATAACTCTTTCATTCACTCATAATGCCTTTGCCTTTGTACAAAGGAACGGTGGTGGAATTCTTCTAGTTATCAGGATCGTCATAAATCCCTGCACACACATTGAACAACTCACACAATCTGGCCAGTAGTACTGTACAATGTAGTGATCAATCCCCACCAACAAACATTCCATGGACTTAACTCATTTCATTGTTGCTTCCCACCATCCAGGTCCCGTCAACTTAAAATAACTCACCCGACTGAAGGAGGTGTGCACAAAAACGTTTTGAACAAAGTGTGTACACTGTACAGTGTGATAATATTCCGCCAGGGTGCAGTTTCCCCAGGGCTTAGACAACGCGCAAGCGTGTGAGCTTGGGAAAGAAAATAATAAGTTCTCCTGACTGTCCCCCCACCGAGCATTTCCAGTGCGCATGCGTCTGTACAATATCGCTTCGTGAGTGGACGCTGATAACCGCATCAAGGATTACATCACGTGTTCTCTACCCCTACCAGTTTTCCCCAGCTGAGGACTGTTTAAAAGCCAGTGATTATTATTGTGAGTTACTCTTTGATGTCCTGCGAGCTGTAGGGACTTGATCGTGCTCTATGGAGGTTAAAATTTATTTTCGGGCTGTTTATTTAACAAAATTACATGTTTTGGGTACAACCATTTAAGAACATGCGAGGGAAAGTACTTATTAACTTTTTGGCTCAGTTTTATTTATTTGTTTTACTAAATTTACATTTTGTTCTGATTTGTATGCTAAATTTATGTCTGGGACCAGAGTGAGGCCTCATATTTCTCATCCATGGGTATTCATCACTTGTAAGTAGCTCGCGTTTGATGTATTCTTTTTTATTTATCTATTCAATATGCCAGTATGAAGAGTAAGTCTGTATAACATGTAACTTTATGATTGGCTTAAATTAGGTAGAGCTTCACTAAATAACGTGTGGGACTATAATATTCTGTATAGTTGTCATGGTAGGAGTAAACTTTTCTTCGTGCGTAACTTAAATATATGTGTCTGGTATTGCGACTAGCCCACTTATCGAATAGTTGATGCCACCTTTAGATGAAGTAATTGTATGTATAGCTAAGGGCAGAGCTATCCTATTAAATTTTCTTAATTATGTATATTTTCTAATATTCTACTTTGGTATTGTAAAAGGTAACGCTATCTATTGTTAGAATGAGGCCATATATCGTGTATTAGCCTCGATGGCCCATGATAATATTTTGAGGGTTTTTTTAAACTCATATTTCAATGATTAGGGTTTCAAAGAATACTATATTTTTTATATGGTTTATGCATATCCCCGTTATTGTAATTACGCTACTAATTTACTACATTTAAAAATTTGTTGTTTGAGAATAAACAGGCTTGTATAGCATATTGCTAATGCTGATATGTCCTTTTTTATATACGTGCATATTATGATCCCTTACTCTATATCTGCTTAAGATAATTTTCCTTCTCCACGCTGTGTTTACTACATTTGTGGAGAAACCAACCAACATGGGTGGGATATATCCCTGTGGGATATCATTATTTCCATTAGTGCTGCTTTTTGTATGACTATGTACACTAGTCAGTTGCTTGCAGCTGCTTTAGATGAAGAGGCAACCAGCCGAGCTGTTGGTACACTTTCATAGGTTTAACACTTTAGCCTCGTCAATTATTTCACACATCATGACATTCTCTGATACGTTTTAAACGTTTTCACCATACAATTGTTTTATATACTCTCTCCGTCGCTCTCATATACTGTTTTCATCCCAGATCATCTCACAACGTTTATTCTGAATGCCATAGGTATTTTGTTTCACTCCTTGCTTCGTTCTCTTTACCCACTTTCAGAATAGATTCATATTTCCATCAAAATCATTCTGCATTCTTTCTCTTTACTTTAATCGCCTTTACTCTTTAGTCTCCTTTACTACTTTCTTTGCATTCGTCTTTTTCTCTTTGTATATGCCTCACATCCTCTTACGTTCTGTTTCACTCTTCACAGCAATCATTTGTTTGTTTTATTCTTTCTTTTCCCTCGCACCTTCTTTCACCTGTTCATTCCACCACGTATCTCCTTATAAGTTTCCTACCACCGTAGAACCACTAACATCTTTCACTCACTCAACTACTCTTTTATTCTATTCCAAGCACTTTCTATATCATTAGCATTTATTTAGATATTCAATTAAAGCTCTTGTAAATTTACTTTTACGTCCGACAATTTTAAATATTGCTGTCTCACACTTTTATCGTGTAATTTTTTCACTTTTAATTTTACTTGCTTAATACACTTGTGTCACTTCCTTACAAAATCACTACCTAGCTCAACTACTGAGAACACAAGGAAGTGCTATGTTTCACATTCCGCTCTAAGCACAGTCGTAGTATTCTTTATTAAACCTCTAAGTCTCTCGTCATACACCACAAAATCAATCATAGTCCTCGAATCAACCATTTGCAATGTATACAAGTGAATAGCTTTGTGATTAAACCATGTTTTCGACACAAATAAACCTGTTTCTATAAACATACTCAATAACTCATTACCAATATAACTTACCCTGTCATCACCATTCCTTCCTAACACTCTCTTCTTAGTATCCATTCCTCCATTCACATCTCCTAACAAGATAATTCTATCACCCGGTTCACACGCATTCAAGACTTCAATGAACTTAATCCAAAACTCCATTATCACGTTCTCATCTTCACCCACCAGTGAAGCATAACCTGCAGCCGACGTAACTCTACAAATGCTTATTTTCATACGTACCCATAGAGGTCTAGATGACACCAACTCACATCTTCTCACAAACAGCTTAGCTGTTGGACTTGAAATTAAATATACTTCCTGATTTCCCCTTACCCATTCATCTACACCTGACCACATTGCCAGGCTACCATCACTCATCGTCAAAAAATCTTTCCCTTGCTGCTTGGTTTCACATACACACATAACATCAATTTTTCTTACAATCAATTCCTCTAACAGTTCATTCTCTTTACCACACACTCCTCTTACATTCAACGTTCCAGTAGTCCATGTTCTCGTCAACTTGTTAACAGTTTTTTCGGTCAGATCTAACCTCCTCTGCCCATCATAGTTTTGGTTATTTGAGGTTATTTCACAGTTCCTTTTAGTAATCAGTTTAGAGTAGACCAAGTTACTGGTCTTGATTGTACCCACACCTGTGACAGTGTTCGCTGCTTCTGGTAAGGATGCTGTACCGATCGGTGTTGGCACATTTTAGCCAGTTTACCACAAGTACAACTGTTTCTCGGTCTTACTTACCACCCTGAGAGCGTTTTCACCGTTCCACCCCTACTATAGAGACTGCTTCCCCCGTCAGTATGCTGTTATTCGTGTCCTTTTCACTAGGAGATATGGAAGTGCACCAACACACCTCGATATTTAATGTCAAAGATGTTTTTTATGGTGATAAAACTTTGAAATCAATATTATTAAAGGCTGTGTGAATATTATTAAAGGCTGTTGTGGTGGTTTTTATCTCTTTAAATTTGTCAAGGCCCAAGGAACAGTTTCCCATTATGTTAATATTTTTAAATTTTAATTTTCCCACGTTAATTCTTAAAGATTTGTTAAAAATTTAAAATGGCGACTAAATACCAACATTTAGTTCATTATAGTGCATTATAAAATTGATACATAACAGTTTTAGAGACAAGGAGTTAAATAGTAAATCAATGGTTCAGTGTTGGTTAAATATGCTCGTTAACTGTATTATGATAGAACGCCATAAAGAAATATTATAGTTCTATATAAATTACCAATTCAAACCTAAAAGCAATGTGGATACATATTTTTTTTCAACTCGTACTTTTTTGAATACTAGAATATCGAATCTTCAGGATTGTAAAATTGAAACATTCTAAGAGCCCATCCCAGGTAAACTGGTTATGAATGGATGATTAGCTGTCAACAAATTGTGAAGAGGTGACTGTAGGTTCAAGAGAGTAATTATGCTAAATTGGTTGGACCAGTGTCCATGAAATACGTTGATTTCAAATTTGTATTTTCAGCCAATTCTTCCCGATACCGCTTCTTCTGGATGATTTTACGCAAGTTATAATTGACCTTTACGCCGGCACTGAGGACCATCTCTGCGACCTAAACCAATTCATGAAAACATTGATAATGATTAGTGACCTCCTGCTGAGGAATACCCGGGCTTTGGGATTCCATATTGTGTTGGATTTAAAGAATTATTCCTTGGGTGTCATAAAGAAATTAACACCAGCCTTTTTAAAGAAGCTGCAAGTGATTATTATGGTAAGTATACTGCTGTGGATCGATGCAAGGAACATTAAAAAGGGCACTTGTTTCATTATTATTATTATTATTATTATTATGCTTTTTAAATGAATACTTACGCTTTTACTATTCTCAAGCTATTTATTTATTATTTCTATCATCTATCATGAATAATTATGTCATTATTTTTTTTTTTAATTATTCCTTAGTATGTATATTTATTTAGCTTTTTTTTATTATATGTCTTGTAAGATACGTGTGTACTTTTCAGTGATAGCCTGTCAGAGGTCTTACAACTGTTGACAAACACTAGAATAAATGAATTTGAATTTGAAATTATTTTATATATATTGTACATTTTCTAAGAAAAACTAGAAAAAATTAAAAATAATATTAACGATAGTAAATAATAAAAGTATCTTAATATAAAAGACGAACATATTTAATATCATATAATTAAAGAGGTTGATGTAATCAATAACATTAAACTATAACAATTACATGAAAATGCTATAAGAAGTTTACTAATATATATTTATTTATTTATTTATTTCAGAAAGCCTATCCTGTTCGTATAAAATCAATTCATTTAGTAAATGCTCCTGCTTACGTTGACAAGTTGGTCACCTTGGTCAAAATGGTGCTCGTTCCAAAGCTGACTAAAAGGGTAAGATTATAACTCTATATGTTAGTTTAGTTTTGATGAAACTGGATACCATATTTGTATGAGCGTATTTATAGAAAAACACTTGTGTATAAATAATGTATATTT
>CABFVZ010004590.1:36341-46517 GCA_902151445.1 Timema monikensis | reverse complement strand
GTTTCTCCTGAATGGTTCTTACTCTCCCACAACACTTATGAGGATACATTTCCTCTAGATTCTACCTTCCTCCTCCTTACTCCATTAGTGACTGTTTTCCCCCACCGCGTCTTAGTATATGCTCGGGCTATAAGCATGCGATAGCAACGCTAATGGGATAAGTGTTAAGAAGGTAGAATTGGGATGAAATGTAACCACATTTGCGTGGAAGGAGAGTTAGAAACCACCTTGGAGAAGGTGAGGTAACTTGGTATACCCAGTAGGGATTCGAGCTCTGACCTCCCAGACCCGGCAAACAAGAATAGAATGAGCCTGACATTTAGACCACGTGATCACCACTGAGGATAAAAAAAAATGTAAACGAATTGTTGGTATCCCTAACTATTCACAAAACAAGATTCAAACAGTGGCTGAAGGGATTAACATCGTAGTACAGCTCTATTTTATAGAAAGGGCCTTTTTTTACAGCTAAATATTATTTTACTAGATCTACCTTTCACGTATAAATACGCCAAGTCATGTGAGCTGTATCTGTCGCTTTTGATAGATAATATTAATAACTATAAAATAACACTAATAATAGAGTAAAATATTATTAATTATGACCACAACATGATATGGTTGTATTTTCTAAAAGGCCCTTTATATGTAAATTGGACTGTATCTACTTCATGATAGCTACAATAATTATTTTGGTACAACTTTATCTATTGAACTAAGCACAGAAACATCGGCCGTGTTTATGGAATACTATAGTCAAATGGTTCGCGCCTCGCAGGAATGATCCCGCGCGTAAGAGATCTTGAAAGTCATCATTTCATTCCTGAGAGGGGGGTGACGGCGCCGAAACTGATGAGCTGACGCTTGGTGTACCCCCGCCCCAAGGCGGCTATGAGGTCCCGTCCCCGGTACCCGTAGAGCGCGTTGTACCGCCCCCGCCACCTTGACCCCGCCTCCGGATCGAAGGGGGTGATTAGCGTCACCCGACTCTGCTCCGTCCCCGTCAGGATGACGCGCACGGTGTTGAAGAGGGTGAAGAAGTTGGCGGGCCTGCCGGAGTTTGTTGGGAAGATCGCTGCGCACTGCTGCGCAGTCACCGTCACCAGCAGGATCATCTGCTGGGGAGGATCGATTTTGATTACCGGAGGAAATGAACCTGATTTTTACAATCCGGTGCGGAGCTTCGAAATTATAATTTTTTTTAGCACCATGTCTTACTAACCGTTTGGGTTATACGCTTATGTACTAATCACGTTAATGATATTAGGAATTAAAAAGGATATATTTAGAGGAAGTCAGTGACGTGTGGTCAATTCAGGGCAGAGGGAAGCAGTGAGGCTACAATAAAAGTGATATGATAGACCACATTTTAATTGGAAGGTCACCATGGCCCTTCCTTGTTTTTTTTAGGGTTTAAAGTACTATGGGGAATAAAGGAAGAGAGTGGCACAAAATATTAATGGAATAAAACAAATTCATTGGCGATCTTAGAAATATTACTCAATCATTAAACTATATATTTAAGAAAATAATTTTAATTAGAATTCTAATAATAATAATAATAATTATTATTATTATGGTGAATTTACTATTGCAGATTGTTTTTTCTCTTGGGGTGTAGCCTTCAAATAAGTTTGACCTTTGGCATGCTTTTTATTAGCTTTGAAATTTTATTAATATCACTAAATCCAGATTTATTCAACAAACCTATCGTTAGTAAATATTAAGGTCAACTATATAATTTACCACCAATCCAACACTCCGATAGCTAATAAACACTTTCATAAAATTGAATATTGAAATGTCAAAGTATTTTTTTCTGTTGCTACACCCAAAATTGAAGTTGGTCTACCTGTTTCAATTATTTTCTTTTTTTCGTCAAGAGACCAGGACGAGAGACTATGCTCCAAAATACTACTTATGAATTTTGACACAGCAG
This sequence comes from Timema monikensis, assembly GCA_902151445.1. NCBI lineage: Eukaryota > Metazoa > Arthropoda > Insecta > Phasmatodea > Timematidae > Timema > Timema monikensis. The sequence continues at coordinate 44,578 of CABFVZ010004590.1, read as the reverse complement.
CCCTTATTTTCCACTGCTGCACTTGTTGACGCACTTGTCATTCTACTACTGTACGGTACGCAAAGAAACAAACCTGCTCCCCTTGGAGGTTCAAACAAGCGTCAATATTCTCGTAAAATAAAACTACATTTACTGTAAATTGGTGATAAATACATTATTTTGAAGTATAATGCCCATAATTATAACCATAAACAATAAATATTGCTAAAAACAACCTAGGAATAAGATTTTAACAGTATATTATGTATAATTATACATCAATCAGGAAAGTGAATTGAACCAATACTCACTCTCGCCCAGGGAAACGCTGTTTCCCTTTCACCGATTAGAGCCGGACAGAGACGGAAACAAACGAATGACAGAATAAAGAGGGTTTTAACATTACTTTTCTCTTATTTTCTTTATTACATTTTTAATTTTAGGGAAGTGTTGCTTCCCTTGCTTCCATTGAATAAACGCCACTGCTTACATAATTACTAGACACAAATTTATGGAAAAATCAATTAGTATTTAAAAACAATCAAGTCTAAATATTTTGATATTTAGTTACGGCTATAACCGTAACCAACCAATATAATAGTTTGGCTAAGCCTAATTAAGCCATTAATATACAGAAGTGCTAAGAAAATCAAAATGGAGAAAGGAAACTTTGGAAAGGTATACAACAAATAATTTTTTTCTCCGTTTATTTGGGGTGTTTAACGGGCACTTTCTAAACCGACAGATTATATCAGCACATGACTTATAAACCAACTTAACTCTAGAACAGACACAACACCCAGCCCCCAGCCGTTAATTCATCACTTTGAAAGGGTAAAAACCACATTTCACCAATTATACTTTTATGGTCATGCCAGGAATTGAAACTGGGACCCTTAGCTCAGTAGGCAAACACGCTACCGACTGAGCTAAGGTGTTGGACAGCAATGAAATCTAACATGGTAGACCATAATACCGACTTAAGATAGTTTGATGAAGATAATTATGGAAGGAGATGTGGAAAGGAGAAATTCAAGAGGGAGGGCAAGAATCAGCTAGCGGACGATGTTGGCAGAAGAAGGTACAAAGAAGTAAAAAATAAAGGGCCAGGCTAGAAAAAAGTGGAAAGCTGCAATAAACCAATCACAAGATTTATGACCTAATGATGATGATAGTAATATAGTAAAATGTCACCAATTTTTTGGGATAACAATATTTGTATTTTTCTAAAAGGCCCTTTCTACGAAAAATGGAAGTTACTTGCCTTGTTTAATGCACTCTTCTAGTCTCTCTGCCTTAGTATGGAATTTTTATGTCTGGCCTTCTCTCTTTCTCTCTCTCTCTCTCTCATATATATATATATATATATGTGTGTGTTTTACTCATGTTCCCCCCTCCCCTCTAACTCGTCTCACCTCAAAGCACCCTCGCCATTACTTACAATGTCCGGACGGGTTTTATGCCTTGCAATATCTTCTAGTATTGCCTGTATTTCGGTAGTGAACTCAACTACGGAACTCCGTACCGAGGAATATTATTAGCCTCTAAAACTGACGGGTAAAACACGGCTTGGCTGTATTACCCCTACCTCCCCCTCCCCTTCCCCCCACAGTCTACAGGGAAAGAGTAACATGATTCAAGACTTTGACCGCAAATAAAAAAACCTCTTTTTACGAGACATTTTCTAGGAGGATGGGAAAAACTACCGCTAAAGAAGGAATTACGTCTTTATATCACGCGGGGTGATGTTTGATGGGTCATTCGGCCTTGAGATGCCGAGTTTGAACTCCGTCTGGTTACAACGCGATATTAAATGATGACTTTGGCATGACTTAACATGACTCATCTAAGAAATCTAAGAGCTTTTCACACTTAAATGTCGATGTAAAAAATAGAAAGAGAAGGAAGAAAATGAATTAGTTCATTCTGGGAGACCTATTGACATTTTCCCTCCTCTGTCGACGATTATAAACCCTCACTTTACTTTTAGCGCCTGGCATGAATTGAATTTAATTTAAAAATAAAATGTTTCTTGTTTCCTATTTTAAATAGTCAAAAAACATGGACTTTCTTAGTCTACCTCCTGGCAGGAAGTCTCCTACTTGTCGTGCTAGTGAATAAACCATATTGACTTGGTTTAAGACGATTTAAAATAATGTGTTTATAAAAAAAACTATTTCAAGATTTTTTTTTAATGTGACAATGTAAGACATTTTTAGAATTATTTAAGACGTAATGGTTTTTGTTTCAATGCTATAGCTTTAACAATCGCTGAATGCCAGGCCTCCATCGTGGTTCGGATTCCACGTTAAACTGTATGGTCCTTCATTTCATCTCACAATCACCCTACCATTACACATTAGCGTAAGTGCGTATAACCCGAATGGGTAGTAAGACGCGGTGCAAAAAAAAAACAATCGCTGAACAAACCGATATTCACATGGACAGTTCTATCCTGACTTGCCACTAAGTCAAATGTATGCAACGTCATTAATCTAATGAGTTAGGAAAAGGAGTTTATTTTAAGGAGAGTGAGTCCATTTTAGCGTGGAGAGGGTATGGGTATAGAAGCTGGGTATGTTTCTTGTTACTATGGTAGTAAATTAACGTATCATAGTCGGGTAGTTTGCATCACCGCATCTTAGTACACATTCATTCTGTACGCATATACAGGGTGCATCGTGATATCTGGGACCCACCTCAGCGCATGTGCTCCATTTGACCTTGTTTCCAAGTGTAATGTGGAGTTACTTAACCTTATAGAAAGTGTTCAAATTAGCCATCTTCGACCTTAATCTGAGCTTGCAGTCGTCGTTTCGTTGAATGGCGCACGATTTCAAAAGTAAATTACGTTTCATTACTTTCATTCAGGCCAAAGGTGGCCATTTTGAGCACTTCCTATATGTTAACCAACTCCACATTACTGGAATACAAACATTTCTATGGCTTGGTCAAATGGGACATATGTATATTAACTGTTTTCATTGTATTTATGTATATTCTGTTCACCGCTGAGGTGAGTCCCACATGTTACAGTACATCATCTATATCAATTAAGCTAATGGGAAAGGAATGCGAATAGCAAATGATTAGAGGAAATGTACTAGCATTTGATTGGAAGGAGATTTGAAAACAGTTTAGGAAAAGACCACCCTTATTACACCCAGCCGAGATCCGAACTGACCATAATCGGTAAACATGACGAAATGGGCTTTACATTTAGACTGCTTGCTCATCGATGAAGGCCTGTTTGGTTTGTTATGTTACTCCTGGGAGTCCCTAGTATTCATAATACTAACATAAACCGACAACCGATGGTGTTTTTGGTCTGATATCAACTTGGGGGAATTAATATGTATCTTGTGAAACGGGGTAGATTTTTTTTCTTTTTGCTCACATTGTAAAGCACACCTGTTCCAACATTTCCATTCCCTGACCCCCAAAAAAGTCCATGTATCTTTATTGACGTTCCACCTGTTTTATCGTGATTGAAAATCCACCTTCCCCTTGCTTCCACCCCAGAGAAATAGTCCTTATCCCTTGGTTGACGTTTACCTTCCTAACGCTCCGACCTCAGTAAAAAGTCCTTACCCCTTGGTTGACGTTCACCTTCCTAATGCTCCGACCTCAGTAAAAAGTCCTTAAGCCTTGGTTGACGTTCACCTTCCTAATGCTCCGACCTCAGTAAAAAGTCCTTACTCCTTGGTTGACATTCACCTTCCTCATGCTCCAACCTCAGTAAAAAGTCCTTACCCCTCGGTTGACCTCTTGACCAAACCCGACGCAGCATGGCGCTGCTGTCAATACGAATTGTTGGTATTCATTCCTCTCTGCTTGGTTTGGGTCAATACAACCCTCACCCCCTATAGCACCCACCACCCCTTCCAAAACCCCAGCAATTGTACTCACACACAGACCCTGCACCCTCCTCCCCCCAACATCACGCCAGGACGATTCTTTATTGAGGGTGCATTTTTTTCTTTCTTTCTGTTTGGTGTGTGTATATAAGTTCCTCCCTCCGTTACTTCAAAACGCGCCCTGAAACACCAATGCCTATTTTGGGAGAGAAATGGGGGTTGAAGTCAATACAAAGCCACAAATTGAAGATTTCTGACTTTATGAAAGGGGATAAATTTTGTTCTTAAAATTACATCCGGTCTCCCATTTTGATATGTCGTGCCCAAAATAATTAGGGGGTTCATAAATTGTAATTCTTCGTTCTTCTTTTATCCTGCCCAGTAAATAAAGTATTAATGTTTATTTGAGTATTATAAAACTGACGTTAGGTAAACACGAATGGTCAAATAGTAATAGGGCCTACACTTTGGTTTTGTGATAGAGCCCGTGCCGCTGGGCACGCGGTCTATGTGTCAAGACTCATCTAGTCTGGTGTTTACTGGTGACAGGAAGGTCGGGGTTTAAATCTGGGTTGGCTGTACTAAGACTGTCATCCCCATACACATTGTCGTAGTTAGTACGGTACGAACCACCTTGAACGGTTTAAGGCGTCACTTTCACAATAGACTCGGCTGCCATTGACGGGGAGATCGGAGTTTGAATCCTAGTCGAGCATACTTAGAGTGGTTTTTCCTAAATTGTTTTTCATCCTCCCGCCACAGTTTCATATATAAGCGTACAACCCGAACGGGTAGTAAGACGTGGTGCTAAAAGAATACTAATCTAATATACACTTGCATCTAGGATCGAACCTTGATCCTCTACAACCGTGTCCGAGTCCTTAAATTCCCTAGGTTACGATGAAATATTGTATTTTGTTTGGAAATTACGATACATCACGCACCTCTAAATTACACTCCAGCGTAGTTCCTCAAGGTGTACTCTAATCTCACTCGGTTACATTCTCTTGAGTCTATAAAATGTATCCTAAAGTTCACATAAACACGTATATGTTCTAAGAGAGTAGACTGAGTTCTATAAGTCTATACAATTTTGATCCGCTTGAACTTCATTCGGATATCATAAAACGTATAAAAAAAAGTTTGCCCCTTTGATTACCCCAATTTTCTTACGAATGGAGATATATGACAACTAGAAAAGTTATATATCTACTCTCACGTATTCATACATAAAGTTATATGATCTATAGCTGTAGCTTTTGATAGATATTATCAACTTTTTTAAAATAACACTAATTATATAGAAAAATGTTGTCAATGTTGACAATAAAAATCAAGACATATATTAACACTCTACAGATCGCGAATCGTTAAGAATTTACCTCGAAATTTATGTAGCCTATTCCCTTTGTCTACTACAAGAATAGAAACATATTGGCATTAGGGTCACTAAATTTCTAGAAAACATTTTTTCCTCCTTTTGATTAACTTTTTATCATAATATTATTGTAATTTTACATCAAAACAATTTTTTTTATTATTTCAAAGGTATCATTATTTTGTGTTGACTTTTTTTTAGGGCTGTGCAAATCCTAGAAAATTCGAGTTCGATTCAATTTTTGGCAGGTGCTCGAATTTACTCAAAGATTTTTACAAAACTCAAAAAATCTGACCACTCTAAATTTTCGATCCTTTTCTCGAAAATTTCTAGTTTGATTAATTTTATTCAATTTTAGGATATAATTTCATAGCAAATATATTCCTTCAATATTTTCTGTTGTCTAATTTAAAAAAAAGTATACAATTGTATTAAATTTATTTAAAAAATGGAATTTGTGTGATTATAATTTTTTTTCACAAAAAAAAGTCATTTAAAAAAAATCCTGGCATATTGTTTATTAATGGATCTATTACAGAGATTCAATTTAAAATATTTATCGTACAAATAATACTCTATACTATCCGAACGCAAATAAAAGTCTATGTTTTCATTCAAACTCGACTCAAAGGGAAAAATATCTACTTGCACACACCTTGTATAAATCAAAACACACTATATATTTACTAACTTTGTTTGAGAGATATATAGAACATACACAAAACCCAGGCCCCCCCAACTCATCCCCTTCCTTCCCCCCACACCCCCACCCCCCTTTCGGCTTCATCACTTTGAAACGACAAACCCCAAATTTCACTAGTGATACATTTTTAAACCCAGTCAGGAATCGAGCTCGGGACATTTAGCTAAATATGTAGACACTTTATTGACTGAGTTAAGGGGTCGAACAATATTTTACTTTTTAAGAGTTTGGTATAAACCGTAGCTATATACAAAATAAAATAACAAGAGATTTGAACACTTATTGATTTTTGCCAAGTAATTTTGAAATGTATTTTTATCTTAGAAAGAATTGCTTGTAAATGGAGGATCAGGTTAACTAAAAGTGAAGATGTTACTTGGTCAACTTGTTGGGGTTGAAGTAAAGAAACAAAGAAAAACCCAACGTCTTCTGACCTTAAAGTAAGCTGCAGTAAACACTACACCTCGGGCTTTGGAACGAGTAAACAGGGGTAGGTAAACTTGCAAGTAAAGCTTAAGGCAATAAACTGTTTCTAGCTGGGGAGGGGGCGAGAGATAGTCGGGAGGGGAGCGAGATTGCCCCCGGGACCCCTTTTCCCTCCTGGAATGTTGAATCGTACGGACAGCACCCTATTTCACCCCCACTTTTTTTTATTCTTTCGAAACAACCAATCTCGAAGCGACCCTTCCCTCAGGACAATCCCCCCCCTTTTTTTTTGACCCACACCAACCACTTTTCCTGTTTTGTTGAAGGCGTTGGTTGTTGGTGCTCTGAAAAAAGCAAACTTTAATTAAGTATCGGGAGTTTTATGAGGTGGTTGGTTTAGTTAGGGTTTTTGGAAGCTACGCGTGGATGGGTCGTTGGTTCTTTGCGGTTTAACTTACCCGAGGAAATTGCTTTCTTGGGAATCGTTAAAGCCTACTTTATTTATTTTTTTCCATCCTCTCATCCCGATACGATTTTTTAAAGTCATATCCCCTCTTAAACTAATATATGCATTAATAGTAGGGCTCGTTGTATGAGTAAAATTAAAATTGAAAAATTATCAATCTCAACCTTCGGATAAAACAGTGAGATTTTTTTAAATGTTTTTTTTCTGTCGAAATAGCATCAAAGGGTGGAATTTTAAAAGACCTGCCACACATATGAGTATGCAGACAAAATACCAGACTTATCTAACATGGTTTGATGCTTACTAGTGAGTCGGGGGTTCGAATCCTGGGCTGGAGTACGGGAAGTTGTATCACCACGCTCTCATAACTAATTTTTAGTAATAATAATAATAATAATAATAATTTCAATTTCATTAATTATATTGCTGCCCAAACAGTCACAAGACCTTTAACAGGTTAGTACTGAAAAGTACACAAATACCTTGCATGTGAGCATAATTATATAAGAAAACAAAATAAAACAATCATAACTAAATAATAATGGATGCAGATAAATATATTCTAAAAAACAGGAAAATATAAAATAAATTACATTACTAAAAGAGTAGCAGTAAAAGCATAAGCATTCAATAAGAATCGATAGTAACTTAATAATAATAGTGATAATAATAGTACTCCATTTAGTGGTCAAATGGTGTAAGGCGTCACTCTCACCATAAACTGGACTGCCAATGATGGGGAGATGACAGTTCGAATCTCGGTTGGGTGTAATTAGGGTAATCTTACATTAATTGATTTCTCACTCACCTTCCACGCAAATACGGCTACACTTCCTTATAAACTCAACATTCCTTATCCTTAAACACATTAGTGCGTGTAACCCGAAAGATTGGTGAGAAGTTTTGACAAAATATAATAATCATTAATATTTTTCCTATAGTATTTTATAATAGTAGAACTCGCTTCGGTGGTTGCATGAACCAACGCGCTAATCTCATGTTGGACTAGCCTGCCGATGACGGGGAGATCGAGGTTCGAATCTCGTTCGGGTGTACTTAGGGTGGTTTTCCCACTCACACTTCACGCAAATTCGAGTACTTTTCCTTTAAATTAACCTTCCAAATCCCTAAAAGCCATTAGTCTAATTAGTACATAAGCGTGTAACCGGCAGGAGTAGTAAGACGTGGCGCTATAAAATAAAATAGAACAATAGTAGAGCTCCGCAATGTTTTGTAGGTGCTTGTTGACTACCATAAAACACAATTAAAGAAAAGTGAGAGGTGATTATTATTATTATTATTATTGTTACTATTATTATTACTAAACACATGTATGAAATAGATGTAATCAAGGTACCGCTGTAATAAACTAAACATTCCAAACATTTCCAAATGGGACTATCATTAATTAAGTTGCCCCCCCCCCCC
>CABFVZ010004590.1:8400-31956 GCA_902151445.1 Timema monikensis | reverse complement strand
ATTTTTGAAAAAAAAAAAAAAAAATCCTATGACCCCCCTTTTTTTTCCTTTCCCTCCACCTGAGCACAGTCAAGAGACACGAACGTAAAAAACCGCATCATGCCAAGTTGAATTTACTTTCAATTTGTCAGGATATGCGGCGCTCACGGGCCAGACAAGTTCTGTACGGGAGAAAGACAGAGACGGAGAGATGGACACACACAGTCCAATTTTCATAGGAATACCCTTTTATAAAATACGAAAAAACATTGTTTGTCAAAACTGATAACATTTTACAATAACATTAGAGTTGATTAATAGGTAACATTATTCTATATAAAAAGATAGATGACGATCACATTACTTGACGTATGAATACGTGAAAGCAAGTCTAGTAATTTCTATAGCTGTCAAATAAGGTTCGTCTTATGAAAATTAGACTGTATAAATAGAGAGAAAAAGTATATTGCTAAAAGAGCGGCGTAGCCTTAAGCCCATTGATTACCGATATTTACTAATCCTGAGTTTGTATTGTAGTTAATATTTTTTGTCTACCAACAAAAATTAATGGCCTGAACAAACATTAAAAAAATGATTACCTCAAATCAGGCATTTTGTTTGTATTTTTATTTTATCCACTGTGTCTCATCACTAGTTAAAACTCTTTTACTTTTTACACCCATTACTGTTTCCAGCCTATTGTCTAGGTCAGTTTTTTTTATTAAAGCGATATATTTTCCACTGCCGGCTGGTTAGGCCTGTCGTGGCCTTCACATGCCTAATAATCTAAATTAAGACTAGGACAGGCACAACATCTTGTCCCCAGCATTTAATTTATCAGTGTGAGAGTGGTAATCCCACATTTCACCAATGATGAATTTTCGACCATGACGGGTATCAAACCCAGAACTCTTAGCTCAGTCGGCAGACGCATGTGTCAAACATGAAGTTAGAAAAATATTTACAATACAATTTTAACAATGTGTTCATTACTTTTGAAAGATTTTAACCATTTCAAATTTGTTTTTCCAAGGTTTTATAAACAATTTTCAAGTATTTCAATTCTGTGTTTATATACAACAATTCAGTGTTGATAATTCAACGAATGAGGGCGTAAATAAACAATTATTATTATTATTAGCACCGCGTCTTACTACCCATTAGGGTTATACGCACTTACGATAATGTGTGATGGTAGGGTGATTGTGAGATGAAATGAAGGACCTACAGTTTAACGTGGAATCCGAACCACTGGTTTGGTAATCAGATAAATCTGTGCCGGGACCGAGGATTGAACCCCGGCCGCCAGCTCAGAAGTCTGACACCTTATCCCTAGACCACTAGGTCACCCAAATAAACAATCTAGTGAAGTGTAACCAACCCAGAGGTCCTGGGTACGAGTCTCTGGTAATCTACCGGTATACATATTATTACTATTAGCACCACGTCTTACTACCCGTTCAAGTTATACGCACTTACGCTAATGTGTAATGGTTTGGGTTATTGTGAGATTAATGGAGGACCTACATTTTAACGTGGGATCCGAACCACGGCGGAGGGCTGGCATTCCTCACATTCACAAGTTGTAGTTAATACACGTCTTGTCAGAGGTGAAGGAAGGGTTTGGCAATCAGATAAATCTGTGTCGGGACCAAGGATTGAACCCCGGACCCCTAGCATAGAAGTCCGTCACCTTACCCCTATACCACCAGGTCACCTTCCTATAAATATTATGTGTAGAACTTTGGAATTAATACTTTTTCTCAAGCGTGTAACCCGAAAGGGTAGTAGGAAGCAGTGTTAAAAATATCAACAAAGATAAAAAAATATTTTTTTCAGAGCTATCTAAAGAGTCTGAAAATAATTACTACAATTATTAGCAGAGTCTATAAGAAGAATATAAATATGTATATAATAGAATAAATAAATAAATATATATATATATATGCATACTATAACATAGTATTTAAAAGAGTTTCAATAGACTAATTTTAATAACTGTAAAAATAACTATTAAACTCTGTAAAGAACCCTTAAAAATTTGTTTAAAAATTAACTACTTTTCCATTGAGCGTGTCAGTTTTTAAACATCAAACTAAAATAAAGCAGTTTTAATGTCACCCTGTCAGGCAGACTAAACATGAAACCAACTGTGCTAATCTGTTTTTAATTAGATTGATTTGTTAACCTCATTGACTAACAACTGTGAAAATAATATGAAAGAATTAAATTAATTTAATATATTTGATGTTAGGTTAGTGTGCTTGACATGTTTTCATTTCAACTTTAAAAACTGACGACACGTGGCTCTAAATTAATAATTTATAAGCGGAGGGACTTTTGATTTCGTTATTGAACGATCCTAAATATAAAATTGATATATGATTCCCGAATTTGAGACAAACTCATAATAATTCGTATTACCAATAACTATTATAATATGCATATTATTTTATGAACTTTTTAATTAGTTTATTTATTAAACTTATGGTTAAAATAATTCTATTTTTACCACAATATTTTACTACCCTTTTGCAATATAAGCATATGCAATAATTACTCTAATGTGCTGGGGATGAGGAAGGTTGAATTTAGAGGAAATGTATCTGTATTTTCGTAAAGGGAGAGTTGAAAATCAAATAAGGAAAACCACCCTAAGTACATCCTACCAGAATTTGAGCCCCAATCTTCCCGTAATCTGCAGCCCAGACTATTTGGAAGGGCGACGCTATAGACCAGAAATTTCCAAACTTTTTATCTTGACCTTGAATATAATATTGTATTTCCCCAGCCTGTTCATCTAAAGAACCATAACATGCAGTTCCAATGGCCTATTACTTTTATATTATATGAACATTATTGAATTAATTCAAACGATAAAAACCGAATTAATGTCAATAAATCTTTAATTATTCAATATATAAAGCACCAACTTGTCCTTGAGCTGGGTCCAAACTTCAGAGTACAGGGAGGTTTCAAAATGTTGTTTAAACACTGTTGCTATTGTCATTAGTATTGCAGTAATTCTTCAAAATACACGAGTTTGATGAAGTGTTTGTAATATTATAATATTTCATCATGTTTTACATTTTTTTAGACCTTCACGAACATCCTTGCGACCCAAATTTGGGTCGCGACCCTGAGTTTTGGAACCACTGCTTTAGACCACTTGACTACCGAAGTGGTTTGTTAATGTTTATTTTTTAAACATACTAAAATTATTACTATTATATGTTGTATTTAAATACAAACGTATGATTTAATGAATGGCGTGGTGTGGAGTGTTGCCAGGGTAAGAAAAGCTAGTTTAAACCACACCTGTGATAAGCTCTCATCCTCTTGATCCCCATTTGACCAATATCACACAGGCTCTGCTCTATACACCTCACGTGGGAATATATTTCCGTAAATACCTGACCGATGAATGTTCTACTGATGGATGAGAACATATCATGGGTATACTTTAAACAAGCTATGCTTTCCTTGGCAACAAACCACAACACGCCACTGGAAGAAACCTTACCTACATTTAGAGATGTGAGATGGAAAATTTCCCGTAATGGAAAATTCTCCCTATTTTTTTCCCGAAAATTTTCCAAAACGGAAAATTTTCAATTATTATTTCTGTAAAATGATTTCAACTGATTAAATGGATAATAATAATAATAATAATAATAATAATAATAATAAAATAATAATAATAATAATAATAATAATAGCAATTCTAACTAGTGGTAGTGATAGTAGTAGTAGTAGTAGTAGTAGTAGTAGTAGTAGTAGTAGTAGTAGTAGTAGTAGTAGTAGTAAGGAAACTCCTGCTTCGGTGGCCGCACGGTGCAGCGTGCTACTCTCGCAATAGACTAGACTGCCCATGACAGGGAGATCGGGGTTCAATTCTGGTCGGGTGCACCGAGGGCGATTTTTCCTAAATAGTGTTCCACTCGCCTTTCACAAAAATGCGGGTAAATTCCACTAAATTCAACCTTACTCATCCCTAACACATTAGCGTAATTAGTACAAAGGCGTTTAACCCAAACGGGTAATAAGATGCGGTGCCGAAAAAAGAAAGTTGTAAAGAAACAAACGAATGCGATCCTTTGTAGACCCATTATGTTCATAAATCATACTTCAATTTCTTATCATCAATAAGTTAATTAAAACAATTTTAAGGTTAGCCAGATATTTGTTTCCCCCTTCCCCATCCTCCGTCTCTTAACACACTCTATTTTTAAGTATATTAGGCTCTAAGTGCCACCCCTACAATTTAACCCCCCCCTACCGGAAACCACCAATGCAATTCAAAGTTTCCCGGAAAATTTTCATCTCTACCTACATTGTACCGCAAATACATATCAGAGAAACCAAAATTTGTAAAATCATCAATCCCATTTGCCGCGATCGACAACAATTTCCCCCTCCATCTGATACGTTCGAGCCACGCATATCACGCAGTTTCGAAATACCGTAGCGCGTAACAAGAGGGGGGCGGGGTAGGAGTAGATTGTAGGGGGTCCCGGACCCATCACAGTCGTGATAATTACGCCGCACTGATAGACTAACAGTCGCAAGATAATTGTTTTAGTCGCGGGATTGAAAACTAACACAGCGCGTGCTAATGAATGTAAACATAATCAACGGATCACTTGTTGATTAATTTTAACCCTTCGTGATTACAATGCTTAGAGAGGACATTGCAATTCCACATGCACGATGCTAATATATAAAACAAGATATGTTGTGTTTGCACACAAAACTAGAGGCCGCAACTGTTGTGTCAAATCACTGTGTGTTATCTTCAATCAATATTCACAGAATAGATTTATTCTGAACTGATATACATAATACTAATTAATGGTGGAAGTTGGATTCAAACTGTGGAAAATTTCCACTATAGTTTTGATTGTATGTTATGTGTTTACACTCCGTTGTATAAAAAAATTGGACCCTTGGAGACAGTCGGAGAGCTTGTGACAGGTTCAAAATATTAGACTCTACCACAAATCTAGTTTATTATATATCATCTTTACAATCTTCGTTTAAGGTGGGATGGAAGGGAACGCGAGAAAAAGCCAGTGTTTTTGCATTTTTTTTAAATGGCAAAACGCTTTTTGGCCAAAATAAATAAAATATTGCTCAAGTAGAATTTAATATTCTTCACATGGTAATTTCACACATTTTTGAATATCTGTAAAGGGTGTCATGGAATTTAACGACAACTTTTTTCTCTTAATTTAAAAAGTTTCTCGTCTAATGCCGCTATACTCATGATGGATATTCAGGAAATGTTGATATCACCATGTTGAGAAAATAAAACTCTATGTTTGTACTGGAGCGATATTTTTATTTATTTTAGCCAAAAAATGTTTTTCCATAAAAACTGTAAAAACACTGGCCTTTTCTCGCTACCCCTCCTATCCCACCTTAAATATTTGGTGTTAGAATCCATAGGCCTGCTTACAAATTTACAATCGGCCATTCTAAATGTTGCAAGATGCTGTGGCAAAGCTTTAAACAAGTTTTCATATGAAAAATCGTAACAATATTCTAAGTATTTTAGGCAATTTTCAGAGAAAGGTTTGAAGTTACCATGTTTTTTTGCGAATATTTTATTTTATTATTAAGTTGCTTTGCTTTAAATCAGTAGAAGTTGTCTTGATTGCAATCTATTTCGAAACACGCATAGTTCATTGTGGATTCATTCATGTGATAGATAGCAATACATTCACACACGGCACTTTACAACACGTGTGCCTACTCCGCTGATGCCAACCGTTTGCTGCCTATAAAACAAATATACTTTACTTTATAATTAAAGTAAAATTTTAAGGTGCAATGAGGAACATATTTAGCTTTGAAATTGAGATGCCTTGCCAAACTAGGACGTCTGGCAACACTGGTTTGTTGGTACCTGGTCAATGAATGTTCAACTGAGCAACGAGAACCATTCCCAGATACAGTTTAAACAAGCTCTGCTTATTCTGGCAACACTCCACGATACAACACGACACTTTACGCCAATGTTTTTCCCCTTCATAGTATCTTATTATTCCTCCAGTATATAAATAAAAGTAAATAAGTTGGATGAGAAAGCTAAAATTAAGAGGAAATATACCTTCGAATGCACGGAGGAAGAGTGTGAAAAAAACAACATGCACAGTACATCTAGCCAAAATTCTAACTCCAACCTCCTCTCACTGGTAATTCAATATATATGAACTTCAAGGTTTTTTCCGTCTGCCCATCGTTGCAACGATGCAAGGTAATTTAAACCACTATTTAAATAATTGTTTATTTGATTAAATTGGTATATTTAACGTTCAAATTCTAAATATAAACTCATCACATAATCTCTAGTGGACGAACTTAAAGCTAACTTAACCTTGTACAACCCGCACCACAGGGAACGTTGTCAAAGGCGTCAGTCTCGTCATAACATCTTTGGTGTTCCGGCGACATGAAGTGATTGGACTGGAAATACTAATCAGGTCTGATAGGTTTCTTTGTTCCTAAACGGACTCTTACAATTTGCGGAAATACCGCTCAATTCTGTTATACTCATACACAACCCAACAGTGTAACCTTATACAAGATTAAAAAGCTGAGTTATTATATTCGTTAATTGCTATAGCTGTGTCTAAATATAATATTCTGAAGATTGGAAAATGACACCGGGTAACGGGAATCGAGTCCGAAGATCTCGGGTTTGATTCTTGTGGCCATGTGCCATTTTTTAATCTTCAGAATATTATACAGAACGGTTACTAATCTCCTAACATTTGTGTAGGAACGTGGGAAGTAGTTTAAAAGAAATGCACTCTCATTCGCTGGGATAAAGAGCGCGATAGCAACAGAATATTTCTAAATAATTATTAACCTGAGGAATGCAAAACTTATATTTTAAAATTATTTGATTTTTCTGTTTACATATAACATTTCTCAATTTTTTACTGATTAAATTGTTTACCAATTTTCCTGGTTGAATTGCGATAGTTCCATTTATTACCTCGATCAAATATGTATTCATCTAAATACTAGCAACTGCCAAGCATTAACATTTTTTAAAAGTTATTTTTTCGATATTAAATGTTTTAGGTGTTATTTATGTCACTTTGTAAATGTGATATAAAAACAAACACTGTACAACCTTCTCATGTTATCGCGTCCTAGAACCTGTTCTGGTTCTATGTATAAAGCTTGTTCACACGTTCACCGAAAATAGAAAGACGAATCTGCCTCAGTGGTACAGCGATTCGCACGCTTAATGTTGACCCATGATGCATTGCAACACCAACTTAAAACCACTATCAACACATATTATTTTATAGTTGATACACATATATTTTAGATAATTCTCCAATCAATGTTTTCAAATTGTAGCGGGTCATTTCAAATATCCTCACAAAGGCCAACGAAGTTGTCTGCTATCTTCTATCTGTAGAGCGCGTGCGTTGTCAAATGCGCATGCCCATTGATTTGAGGGGGTTGGTTCTAAGATATGATTGGTTCTTCTGTGCTGAACATCTCAGTCAGAGACTTTAGCAGAAAATCTCACACCGATTAAGGCGGACCTCTTGTGAATGGCTTGGAGCTCATCGTGTGACCAAATTTCTGTTCCACGCTAGTTTTTCAGCAAACGTGTGAATCCACAATAATGGTACATTAAATAATGTTTTAAGGATGAGGAAGTTGGAATTTCAGAGAAAATAAATACCATTTCAAAGGAATGAATTTTGTTAACGCCGAGAAACAAAATCTCTCATCCACTTCAGTAGCCGCGTGGTCTAAGGCGTCACTCTCGCAATAAACTTGACTGCTAATGACAGGGAGATCAGGGTTTGATCCCGGTCGAGTGTATGCATTGAGGGTGACTTTTCCTTAATAATTATCAACTCTCCCTCCACGCAAATGTGGGTGCATGTCTTATAGATTAAAACTTCCTCATCTCTAACAAATTAGAGTAATAAGCTCATAGGTGTATAGCCTGAATGGTTAATAAAAATCAGTGCCAAAAAAAGGTGCTTGTCTTTGCCAAGTATTAAAATCATATTATTTTTCCTTATTTTTATTTCAATTTCCTGACATTTTTCCGGTTATACCCGACATCAAAACACTACCTGCCTGTAGTCACCCCAATGTTGTTTGACCTTGACTTCTCACAAGAGTTGACCCTCCTGGGGTTACGGAAGAGTAGGTCAAAGTAAGAAAGATTGTAGCTGTCACCAGTTGAAAGAGCTGAAGTTAAATTTAGCACGTGGCCAGGTGCGGTGGATGTGCTATATAGTCCATTCTACGTGCGATGAACCTTATACGTCAGGTATGAAAGCCACTAGCTCTACTTACACGTAATCATACGTCAAGTCATGTGATCCGTAACTGTCACTTTTGATAGATATTATCAATACATATAAAATTACACTAATGATACAGTAAAAAGTGATCAATGTTGACAGCAATTTTATTTTTGTATTTTCTAAAAGGTTCTTCAAATGAAAATTGGACTGTTCTGCTGTTTCCATGGTTACTGCACTTTGAAGAAAACGTGGAGTGAACTTTGACATTTTGTTATTTTACAGTCTTCTGTCCACTTGGATGTTTATTGTCTTGGGGTTTCTAGGATTAATCTTATTTTTTAATTACCGTTCCTCTTCAATTATATTAATTAGTTTCGAAATGTATAGTCGTATTTGATACTAAGAGGCGGTGAGATTGGTTCAAAGAAACCTTGAATGTCACAATCATGACAGATTTTTATGTAATAAAGATTTAAGATCTTATACAATTTAATAAGTCTAGTTATAATGATAATAAATGGTGCATTTTGTCACAGTTGATTGGGCGGTTAAAATTCGAATCCCAGCCAGGGAAATTGAGTGTGGTTTTCTAATGTAATTTTCACTGTGGTTTTTTCATCCTTTCTCAATTCTAATTTAAGTATGTCTCAACTAAGACACCCTTCTCATCTTGGTGCCTTAGATTAATTAGTAATTAATAGTCCCTGGTGGTAAACCTACACATCCATAAAAGAATACGTTTAAAATAAATGTTACGGCACATCGAACAGAATGTTTCGCTTCTTTTTCTAAAAATGGAGGATACTGAATACACTACAGTAAATTCACTATTGTACTAACAAACCCCATAGAGTGGTGGTCAGTGCACCTGGCTACGAATCTAGGGGTTCCGAGTTTGATTCCTGGCTGGTACCTTGAGTATTTTCACGAAAAGGGAAGTATCCCAACAGTCACCAGTGTTTGGTTGGTTAGGTTTAAATTAGTTTAAAATGTTTCCATTGGTTCCACACAGGGGTGGATACAAATCATTTTCTTAAGGGGGCTCATAATTAAAAATAATATAGTTACTTACGCTGTTAGATTTCTGTTTAAAGCCAGTTAATAGTTTCTCATTCATATTTTATATTATGTTTGTTTTAAACCGTGCTCATCCTTTCCAATTTTTAAAAATCAGATAGTTTTTATAAACTATTTAGAGTGACCCTCCTTCAACAATTTTTTTGAAAAATTGTTCACTCTATAAGCTATGAGTAGTCTTAACCTTGATATTGTTTTAATTAGATTCTTTTATAAACCATTTAAACTGTTCCTCACCTAGACATTTTTTAAATTTGGATGCCCCTCGAATCTATTTATAGTAAAACTCATCTTAATTTATTGCAATATTTAAATACCTCTATAATATAAGTTAATCTTTGAAGTGGTCTTCCCCTGACAAATTTTGAAAATTGAACTATTTCAGAAACTTGGCTATTTGAGGAAGTCATCGCCTTAAAATTCTTCAAATGCGTTTAGAAGCTATTTGAAGTTGTCCTCCTTTAGACATTTTTGAAATTTGGGAGACCTTGGTAGCTATTTTAAAGTTTTCCTTCTCTGTCATTTTCTGCCAGTTAGATGTCTCTAGTCTATTAGTTATTTGATGTGGTCTTTTACGGAAATTATTGACAATAGAATGCATCTATAAGTCATCTGGAGTTTGATTTAAGTTCATATTTCAGCTTCAGATTCGATAATATAATAGGATTTGAAATATATCTGGGAGGGTTTATTCCAGGGGGGCAGAGTCCCCCACAGTTCTACCGCTCTTCTGTCCACACATAATCTATATTCAGTATTCGTGGATGAACTGCTCTCAGGCGATTATTAGTCCTCTTTGAAGTGTGGTAGTCTACCGTCTTTATGTGGAACAATGTTCGCACGACAGATATTCTTACATGAAAACGAATATTTTTTCCACACTTGCGTAAGTCATATCGAAAATTGAATAAACGTGGACAAATAACGAATGTGTAGAACCGGATTAAGAGGTGTCTGCGCGTAAAAAGATAAAAAGTTTATAATTTATCTGTGTTGTATTTTCTTTATAACATTTGAACTTTCATTTAGTTTTTGTATTAGTTTTCGAAATTTCACAGGGGGTTCAACTGATCTTTAACACAGTTGAATTTGTGTCTTTCAGACCACACCCTCATACTTACTATCTCCCCCATACTCATTATCACCCTTATATTCACTATCTCCCCCATACTCATTATCACCCTTATATTCACTATCTCCCTCATACTCACTACCACCCTTATATTCACTATCTCCCTCATACTCTCTATCACCATCACCTCATCTCATCGGGACATGGAAAGAGCTTCCACGGAAATGATGTACGGTTAGTACATTCGGGCGTCCCCTGGGCAACAGTAGATTAGTACTGGCTATTATTTCCACTACTAAGCTCTATGAATCATTTAGCACAAACGAGGATTTTTATGTATTATTATTACTATCGTACTGTCTCGATAGGAGGATGAATTCACTCGCATTTACTTGTTTTACATACCTGCACTTGAGATCAAACCTTATTCCCCAAATTTTTAACCCAAGCACTCTAACACCCCGGCTACAAAATCAAANCGGGAGGGAGCAGGGGGCGGAATAACGGTAAAAAGCACAGCTGTGACGTAGTGGGCTGAAAGGGCCTGCTAGACTACACCACGAGGGGGGGGGGGGGGGGGGTAAGGGAGAAGGAGGTATAACAAAAAAAAAACCATTTGATTCATCCGAAATGGTAACCGAACCCACAGACTCCGAACTTACCTGGTTTTAGATTTGTTTACTCCAGCGAATATTTTACGATTAATTGGAAATCGCGGCTTTTACCTCAAACATTCCGTGTGGGTTTTACACAATGCGATGTTTGAATTCTCTACCCCGCCTTTTCCACTTGGCTCCCCACCCCCACAAAGTCCTCATCAATCGTAGGGGTATATCCCTCCCCTCTCAACCCTTTTCTCATATACCCCGCAAGGTATACTGCGCGCGATACAAATAAAACCTTGCGCCAATTGGCTACCGATATTATTGTTATTTTATATTTGATGATAATATCTATATATCAAACGTGAAAGCTAAAATAATACTTGACGTATAAATACATGAATACGTTTTTTTAATTCATAGGTATATTCGGTTTACGTTAACTTGGAACGTCACGGACAGTTTTAAAATTACTAAAGCATTTTAATTTGGTTCTACAACGTCTCACCAGTTCATGTTGTACGCATATGTAATAATATCTCTAATGGGTTAGGGATGAGGAAGGTTGAATTTAGGGTGAGTGTATTCACATTGGCGTGGGGGATCAGGGGCAAACAATTGGGAAGAGAAGGGCAAATTCCTCAGTACACCCGACCGGGATTCAATCCTTGGCCTACCTGTCACTGCCAAGATGAACTAGATGAGCTTGACACTTAGCTCTTGTATCTTTAAGCACACAGATGGTACCCAACTTAAAGATTTGACAGAAAACTTCAGGAGAGATTACGTATTGATAAAAAGTGTTAACAACGCTAGTACTTGACACCTACACGGTGCTCGGATATATGATTAAATAATACATTAGTAAAGTATTAGTCCAAAAATACAATTATAATTTTACATCAATTTACGGACAATTTGAATGAGTTCTTTTGTGGATCCGGTGTTTGAATTAAAAGTTAAAACTAATAATTTTGGCTCAAGCACGAACATATTATGGACAGTTAATTAATTGCAGGTGACCTGGTGGTCTAGGGGTAAGGTGTCGGACTTCTATGCTGGCGGCCGGGGTTCAATCCTCGGTCCCGGCACAGATTTATCTTCACGTTAAACTGTAGGTCCTTCATTTCATCTCACAATCACCCTACCATTACACATTAGCGTAAGTGCGTATAACTCGAACGGGTAGTAGGACGCGGTGCTAATAATAATAATAATAATAATAATAATAATAATAATAATAATAATAATAATAATTAATTACACACGAATAGCGAAGCTTGGGATATAGAAATGATCTTTAAGATTGCGGATGTAGCCGCATTAAATATATTAGTAAGTTTGAAAATGTATTTCTTGACATGAGAATCGAACACTGGGTCTTAAGGTGTAGTGCGCCAATGCTCTGTTACTGAGTTATCAAACAATATTGTTCCTGTCTCATGGTCGTTCTTTACTCATATTTTAAGGTAGAGTCTGTAAGGAACGTTTAAATCTTAAAAGTATTCGACATGTATTTAACACACTATAGCTTTTTTTCTTATATACATACATAGGGCTACAGTAAAACGTCGTTAATCTGAACTAATTAGGACCGCAGATTGTTCATATTAGTGAAAATTCGGATTGAGAGAAAACGGACAGATCTGCGGAGAGACTGACATTTTCACCAATTTTAAACTATAGCTGGAATTAGTTTTATAAAATTTACATTCATTTAACTGATGTATAACATGTAATAATTTTTATAGTCAGGATAAAAAAAATTGTGTTGACTACAACATGTACAGTTCGGAATTTCATATATATGAATAACACGATAAATACAAGAACTAAAAATGCTAATAATGTGTAGCAGATATTAACTCACGGTGGAATCAGGTTGCCGGGAAAGGCTCAAACTTCAGGAAAATGCCCCAGATGATGGTTCCTGGAGGTTCAGAAAAACGACATCTTGCTCGCAGGCCCCACTTCGATGAAATGACAGAGCTGCTTTTCTGTGCTCTCCACGCCTTCTTCTAGCGCTAGTTGTCATTCGGAGCAATTTTGCAAACTCACCTTCCCCCTTTTTGTCCGGATGGTGACTTTCCCCGAAGACGTCAGTCCTATTTGTATAAAACAGTCATTTCTCGCTTCACATTTTGTATTCTATTGTATCAATTTGAGGGAAGAACAACTTGGACGTTAAATTACATCCGCAGACAAAGAAACTGGTGGCTACGATGTGAAAGGCGTCGGTCTCTCCACCTCACCACAGATTAAGCCTCGTCTGAGACTATGAGTATTTGAATGTTAGAATCTGCGTTAGAGTCTAAGTACTCTTTTTTAACTATATCCATAGGACATAGTTTTGTTTGTCATAGTTTCTGACTTGTTTCTCTAAGTCCTTAAGACATAGTGTTAAATACTAGGGAAATGTCTCGACACCCTATACTGTAAGGCCATGCTACGGCTTACTTAGTGATTAGGATCCCATAGCGGTGGAAATCAGGTTAACTAACGCTTTGTTCAATGACCTAATTAGGTCTGTGACTGATATTATTCCCTATTATTTCTCTTTAGTGTAATTTTTTACGGTGCGCAACCTGTGGGAGCACTACTATTTTGTATTAGTGTCCCGTGGGGATAGTTCTTAGTCTCCGGCCCCCTTCAGGCACCGTTTGTGTTAATTAATACAGTTATTGTTGGTACTAGTTATAGTGTGCCCAAGATTGGGTGGAAGTATAAATATACTATTGAATGTCCAGGCAGTACCAATTAGGAATAGACCGGCCATAGTATTTTAACAGTCTATATTCCTGGTAGCTCGCCATTTACTATTTGTAAAATGATAATTCCTCTTCAAGGAAATTAATATTTGTGTTTCGTAACTCTCTATGGAGTTAACTCATGTTAGTTAGCTCATTTAACTACCATCGTGGTAGCTCTTTAAGCAAGGACTTACTAGAATTTGATATTTACTATTATTATTATTAGCACCGCGTCTTACTACCCGTTCGGGTTATACGCACTTACGCTAATGTGTAATGGTAGGATGATTGTGAGATTGTGAGATGAAATGGAGGACCTACAGTTTAACGTGGAATCCGAACCACGGTGGCGACCTGGCATTCCACACATTCACAAGATGTCTTGATATTTACTATTGTTCGACTATAATTCATGGATAGACCTTTCAGGTCTAAGTCAGTAATCGCTAGGCTGGATAGTTGTTATGTATGAGTCTAACCTTAAATTAATATTTGCTTCCTATTTTATTGCCGCTGTGTTGAGGCAGATGCTCCTTCATAGCAGAATGTGCGTTAGTTCTAATTAGAAGCGTTACTAAACTCAACAATAGACTCAACCTTAATTCTGTTGAATCCTAGTTACCTAGGTGTTTACTTTGACTCTTCCCTATTGGGATGTATACGTCTATGGTAACTGATTTAATTTATCAAAATTAACAAAGGACTATTTAATCTAAAATCTATTTAAGCTATAGGTAATATTAACTTCTAGTTTCTAATTAAAAAACTCATTTGTCAAAAGTGATATAGTTATGATTTTTCTTATAATTTTCTTTCAACTTTGAATTTGTCAAACAATTAAATATATTTCATTTGACATAGTTTAACCCATCTTCCCCTTATTTTACGAAAATCAGGTTAAGATTATTCGTAATTTTGGACAAACTGAGTTTGTTCCAACAGGGTTATACTGTATTTGTGTGTATGTATGTGTATATATATATATATATATATATATACATATATATACACACACAAATACAGTATAACCCTGTTGGAACAAACTCAGTTTGTCCAGAATTACGAATAATCTTAACCTAATTTTCATAAAATAAGGGGAAGATGGGTTAAACTATGTCAAATGAAATATATTTAATATATATATATAAAACAAACACACATACACATTCAGGGATATACTGATAGGTTTCAAGCATCCCGGGACTACACACATGACATTCATAAATACTACTGAAGCTGTTTCATTGAAAGATCAAATGGTGAGGTGACGTATTCATATTTTTACTATTTATAAATTTAATCCTGATGTAATTTCAGCTACACTATCGTTTATTATGTTGCTATTCATCCCACTTAAAAATTATTTTTTTACTTTATACTAGAGTAAGGAAAAAATGACTCAAAATTGTTAGACAATCACTTGAAATCTGTTTTTGAATTATTTAGATTTTGTAGAGTGATTTCTTAGCCGATACTTGTATAGATTCCAAGATAGTAACGATTAGTATCCACTAAACAAATTAGTTCACGTTTAGCTTAATAAATTGTTAAGAAACGAGAAACGATTCGGTTTTACATTAATATCATCGTAAATCTTCACAAATGATGTGATCTTGGCATTATCAGACGTACTCACTGGAACGTTTGATTACAATTTGAAAAAAACTATCATTTATTATTGAGGATAGCTTTATTTTAGTTAAAAGTAGTTAGTTAAAAAGTAGGCAGTTCAAATCAATCCGGGATATCTGCGGGTGTCAGGGCAGCCCAGTACACAAACATACACACACAAATATGAACACATTTATATTTTTATATATGATGATTCACTTGAGACTGAACACCTATATTTAAAAAAAAAATTAACTCATGATTGGAAAGTCACATTTGAATAATGTAAAACAGACCTTGGTACATGACAAGTAGAATTGTCATGAATTAAAGAACCGTCCCATTCGTTTTTCATGATCATCTCATATTACACATTAATAAATGGAGTTCCGAGTGATTGTATCTAATATATACACATTTTAAATTATCATTTGTCATTAAAGTTGTAACACATACCACTTGAAATGTGGAAAAAAAAATCTCTTATTTAAACTTCCTCTAGTTTCTGCTAGTTTTACCACTGGCTCGCCTCTTCATGGAAATAAAGTAAAGTGTTTGCACAGCCTCTGAAATGTGCAGATGATGTGTCCAAGAGAAAACATACGTGAGAAATAATACATATGTCAGTGTACGTGTGTGTGTGCTATGAATATATATGTAGGAGAAGATGAGTGTATGTGTGTGGTATTTGTGAGGGAGAGAGAAGGAATATGTACTTATTAAAGGACGAACATTTGTGTATGTGTCTGTAACAGAGAATGCCAGTGTGTGTGTGTGTGTGTGTGTGTTCATGGCTGTACACCCTAAGATGGGAGTGTAGGGGAGTTTTTTTACAGTTCTTAATCAAAACTTTTTTGCTCAAAACAAATCAGATATTGCTCAAGTAAAAACATGAGAGTTTAATTTTATTCACATGAAGACATTGACAGTTCTTGAATATTTGTCATTGGTGTATTATAATTATAAGATGACAATTTCATCTTAATTTAAATAGTTCCTCAGCTAATGATGCTATAATCACAACTGTTGATATTTTCATGTGAAGAAAATTAAATTCTTATGCTTCTACTGTAGCAATATTTGATTTATTTTGGTCAAAACATTTTTGCTATGAAAATTGAAAAATTGACCTTTTATCTCGTCCCTTACATCACCATCTTAAGCAAAAAAATTAAAACAAGACACTCCCAAATTTTATTTTACTGAAATAATTTGATAATTTGTTTTTTTGATATCGTAAGTACTTTGTCGGTTTTGCAGTCTAGTAAATATTTACATTCTATCAACTATAATTACTAAGTTACTACACCCGTAGAGAGATTATTCTAGAAAAATAGTACTTCATAAAATTAGTGCTGATTATTAAAGTATACACATTTTTACTGTTTGGTTTAGTGCAGTCCAGATAGTTTAATATAGAGAGTGTGCTCATATTTTATTTGTTATATTTATATTAATAGAAAATGTCATTACGAGGATATCAGGGTTCTAAACCTGTTGTGTCTACTGAGGGTGATTTTCCCTAAATGTTTTTCCACTCTCCTTCCACACAAATGCAGGTTGAATACCTCTAAAATGCTTCCTTCCTCATCCCTACACCATTAGAGTCATTATCTTATGTGCATATAACCTGACATTGTGATAAGTGTATAATATATATACACACTTATATATACACTTATCTTAAATAAAGTGTACACATTTCTAGATTAATAAATACACTTGTTTCGATATACAACTTTATAAAAGTTTCTAATAATATGTTTATTTTTGTCACTGTCTCCAACTACCCATTTGGGCTGCAGGTATATTAACTAATTACACTAGTCTGTAAGGGATAAGGAAAATTGAATCTAGATGAAGTGTAGTCGCATTTGCGAGGAGAGAATAGACACCAGCAGTAAACTCAACCGGGATTTTAACTCTGATCTCTCTATTATCAGCAGTTCAGTATTTTATTAGAGTGATACTTGAAGCCCATTTGATCACCGAAGTGGGCGTTGTTCTAAAATTAATTTTGTTTTTAAGTCATTTTCTGATGTAACTACTCTGTTTCGAAAAAAAGTACACGTTAAAAACCTTCTCCAAGTAACTTCAACAACTTTTGTTTCTAGCACAGCTTGGGTTGTACGCAT
Source organism: Timema monikensis (assembly GCA_902151445.1). Lineage (NCBI taxonomy): Eukaryota > Metazoa > Arthropoda > Insecta > Phasmatodea > Timematidae > Timema > Timema monikensis. The sequence continues at coordinate 14,439 of CABFVZ010004590.1, read as the reverse complement.
ATGTACTAATTACACTTATGGTTTAGCGATTGATATGGTTTAAATGAGAAGAAGTGTACCCGCATTTGAGTGGAAGGAGAGTAGAAACCCGTATAGGAAAACCATCGTCAGTGCAACCGACCGAGATTCAAACCTCGAGCTCTCCTTCTTCGTCAATTTAGTCTAATATGAGAGTAGCGCGTTAGACCAAGCGGCCACCGAAGCAAGTTTCAATAACATTGAAAAAAAATTAGGTCTAGATGTTATTAAAACAGAGCGTCCACATGTGTGTGTGAGGTCTATCTAACGTAGGAATGAAGGTAACTGACAGCTATCATCAGATGTTTATTGTAAACATGTGTGGAAGTCACTAATGTTAACCAATGTTGGAATAATAATTTTATAAGCAACATTATAAATATTTTCTATCAAAAATTTTACCAAATTTTTCTAATATGGGTGTGCGAGTACTCAAATATTTTAGTTCAATTCGAGTTTTAGTAACTGCTCAAACTCGACTCGAAATATTTTTTTACAAAACTCGAAAAATTCGAGTACTTGGAATTTTTTTTTTATTTTACTCGAAAATTCCTAGTTTGAATACTTTTATTCAATTCTAGGACAGGCCTATATTTTCTTTGCAAATAGAGTCACTAATCAAACAAAAATTGTATAATTATATTAAATTTATTTTAGAATTCGAACTTTTATGATTATAAATTTTTCACAAAAAAAAACAACTAAAATTTATGGTGTATGCATGAATCTCTTACATAAATTCTACTTGGAAATATTTATTGTTCAGATATTGCTCTATATTAATCGAAATAAAAATAATTTTCAATCCAATTCGATTCAAAGTGAAAAACACTTACTTGCATATACTTAGTTTATAATGCTTCCCTAAGGATAATCGTATGGTTAAATTTTTAATAACTAATTGAAGAACAAATAAATGGTACGGAACTCCGCACAGAATTTCTCCCTCCATTCTTTAAAAATTGAGATATTTACTCAAACTCGTATTATATGTGAAACGAAACCAATAAGAACCCAATAAAAAATTACACAGACAGGCGGCATTGCAAATTCCACTTTTTAGGGTTCGGAGGGTCATGAGACGTCGACATCCAAGAACATTTTGGGCTAGATTTTTTTTACGGTTTCAATACTTTCTTTACCTTTAGTGTTCAAAACGTTAAAATAGATATATTTATTTGGCCTTAGATTGAAAATTATCGGTTTTATAAGGTATAAAGGTATGTATAATCTGTATTATAAATATATCTACATATTTGCAATGATAACTAATTTCATATCTCAAATAGTTTCGAAAATGTGATAAAATATAGGAATCTACGCATAATACTTGAACACTTAGTCATTTTACCGAGATATTGAGAGGAGCCATTTTATTTATAATAGTGATCGATGTTCTGATATGAAATTCGGTCAAAATCGTTAGGGCCAATTTCGAGAAAATTTGTTTTTACTTTCTCACTATCTTATAGGTAGAGAAAGTATTGTGATCATCAAAAAAATCTAACTCGAGATTTTGACGAATCTCGACGTTGCATGACCCCCCGAGTTGAGTTACTAAATAAAATGGTCATCGCAAAATTGTAGTATGACTATTAAAAATAAAAAACTTTTATATACATATATTTGTATAAAACCAACAGTTTCTAAGATATTGGCAAATATATTAATACAATTTTGTGAGCTCTGGTTGTAAAGAGATACTACTTAAGTTTTAACGCAATAATTTTCTAATGCCATAGAGTAAGAAATAAGTAACTCTCTCAAAAAGTGCATGTTCTCTTTCTTTCAACCTATTAGGGAAATGTTTGTACTATTATTATTATTATTATTATTATTAGCACCGCGTCTTACTACCCGTTCGGGTTATACGCACTTACGCTAATGTGAAATGGTAGGGTGATTGTGAGATGAAATGAAGGACCTACAGCTTAACGTGGAATCCGAACCACGGTGGTGGCCTAGCATTCCCCACATTCACAAGATGTCTTGTCAGAGGTGAAGGAAGGGTTTGGCAATCAGATAAATCTTTGCCGGGACTGAGGATTGAACCCCGGCCGCCAGCATAGAAGTCTGACACCTTACCCCTAGACCACCAGGTCACCATATGTTTCTACTCTACCTGTACATAAATTATATATATCATTTTAGATTCCATAATCAATATTTACCTATTTTATTTGTCAAAATTTATAAATGAGGAATTTAATAACAATGCAATAACCATTAGATGTAAAACGTCTAATACAATGTAGAAAATTTTAACTGGGAAGTTGACATTTTACTACGAAGTGTTGAACCTTGGGGAGCAAATATCAATATTATTACTATCTCTTTACCTTACAGGTAAAGCAAGTATTGTGATCGTCAAAAAAATTGAACTCGAGATTTTGATGTATTTCGACGTCTCACGACCCACAAAACCCTAAAAAGTGGTTTTCACAATGCCGTCTGTCTGTCCATCTGTCAGTATGTACCTCAGGCTAAAGCCTAAACTATTTTAACGATTGGGCTGAAACTCGTTTTTCATAGGGTTACCTTGAGGAATTTTTGAAATTGGAAATTCAATCCTAAAATTAACGGTAGTTTCCTTAAGGGCGGAAAGAGGAAAAAATTAATTTTATCATATCGGCTTTAACGATTTTAATTACATTTCATTTACAAGCTTTGATAAATATTACAAACCTAATGGCTACTCTCAACTTTTTGTCAAAATTAGTTTAAGGGTTCCGGTCTGATGCGTAAATTTTAATTTTTAATTTTATCTTCATAGGTCTTTGAGATATGAAATTACTTATCATTGCATACATGTATATTTAATTATAATAAACATATTTTACTTGAAATATATTTTTATAAAACCAATAGTTTCGGAGATATTGGCAAATATGTTAATACAGTTTTGAGAGCTTTAGTTGTAAAGAGATACTACTTGAGTTTTAACGCAATAATTCTCCAGTGTCATAGAGTAAGCAAATAAGTAAGTCTTTCAAGNGGACGTGGTTAAATTTGAGAGTAAAGCTTTAAGTATTTTCTCAGTGTAACGCTAAGCTTGAGAATAATCCTCTAATGCAGGGTATAACTCGAAATTTGCGATTAGTATAGAAATTTAATATAAATAAGGATTATTAAAAGGGAAATAAATTCAAACATTGTAACCATTATTATATAGTTTTTTAGCTGTTCAATCTATTAGACAAAATAGAATTCGGATTTCGAACAGTCGAACGTTAACTCCACTCTATAGTATGGCTAGTTATTTCTCATTCTAACTAGTAATTTTACCACTATGCCATGCTAACACGATATATGTGTGGTATTATTCAAAGATTTTGATTAAAGCACGTTATTTAAAATTAAATTTTTAAAGCACTTTATTTATAATTGAAATAGTAATAATAAAAATTATAAAATAAATTTAAACCTAAACAAGGTTTGTGCAACAGGTTGAGAGGCGCACAACTTAAATTTGGGTGATTTCATTAATGCCTATTTTCACCACTTTAATACTTAATGTGATTGTCTTAAGTATTTATAATACTTACCGTATATTAATAATTTAATAATATTACCAATAACAATTTGAAAAATTAAATCTGGTTAGTGATACGTGACAATAAAACTAGTAGTGACTTTAACATTGATTAAATTTGTTTAATTTCTTGAAGGGGCGCGCACCACCCGCGCCCTCTTCCTGGATCCACTTCTGGTACAGCAATGATCCATCTCTCTCATTTTAGACTCAATAGTCAATAATTACCTATTTTATTGGTCAAAATTGATCAAACAGAAATTTAGTAGCAATGCGATAGCCATGAGATGTGCTTCCCCTAATAAAATGCCAACATTTTTAATCGGAAGTAAAAATTTTAATACGAAGTGTTGACCCTTGTGGAACCAATATCGCTATTTTTTATTGGTCCAAATATATAAATGAAGACGTTAATTTAAAAAAATAGAATTATTAAATTTAAAACCGTGAGTCATAAAATGTTTTACTTATGTGTAGTGCAATTTTTTCTCGAGTTCGCTAGTGTATATTATATAATGAATTTTGAGTAAATATCTACATTTTTAAACAATAGAGCGATAAAATCCGTGTGGAGTTCAGTACCATTTATTTATATTTTCACCCTTAAGTTTGGGGTTAGATATCCAATTCCATAAAACCCCTTGGGGCAACTTTTTGAAAACCCTAGATACCAAGTTTTAGCCCGATCGGTAAAATAGTTTTAGGCTCTACTCCTAGGTACAGACAGACGGAAATTCTAAAACCACTTTTTCAGATTCGGGGGGGTCATGAAACGTCAAGATTCATCAAAATCTCGAGTTTGATATTTTTGATGATCACAATACATTCTCTAACCGTAAGATAGCAAGAAAGTAAAAATATTAATAAAACGCTTATGGCTTTCTTTTTTGCAGTTGTAGCAACAAGAGATATAATAATTCATGAAATAATACATTAAAAATATTATTTTTACACTTTTATGGGAACCATATAATTATTATTATATGTATTTTTATAGCTTAGGAAAACAGCCAAAGAAAATAGGCTATTCGTTTCAAAATAAAACGTTTTTATTTTTTAAACACACGCGCATGAACACATTAATATGGGTTGCATGATGTCATCAACCATCCTGATTAGGTCTGGTTCACCATCTTAATTTGTGAAAAGAACGCAACGCAGCCTTTTATAAGCTATCGTTTGTAAATCAATTTTAAATTAACTAAAAACGCCACTAGTATAAAAATTAAACATTTAAAATTTAAACGATTATTTTTCATAAGTTCATATTTCAATAATGAAAAAACTCTTGAAACGAAACAAAATAATTAAAGACAAATTGTTTGTTATGAAAGTTTTGACTGTCAAAAGTGGCAATATCTAAACATAATATGGTCTGGTAAATCATATGGTTGAGCGTATGGATACATGAGAGAAGATCTCGTAGCTTTTGCTAGCATTTACCACCACACGCTGGCTATGTGCATGTATGTATGTGCATGAGAGTTCACATGAAAAAGTAGGGTTACTGACCTCACTCATCGCAGGGAACCCGTTCCTTTGATGTGGTCTGGGACCAGTTGAGTGAGTGTTGAAAGGGTTCGGGGGTGGGGGTGACAGTGTTGAATGGGAAGGTTTGCAGCGTTGTGTCAATACAGAGGTGGTGATACTTTTTTTTTTTCATCGCAAACTTCCTCACGAGTTACCACGCGTCACGTCACAGGCTACAAATTACAGCTTTTTAAAACACGAGGCAGATACCCAGGTTTGGAATTAGATAGCCAGCCAACAGGTCTCTTTCAGCTGCGAGTCTCGGTGCTGTGGCAAAGAGCGTTCAGATATTGACTATGATATAAAGACTGGAAGTCCCATTAGTGTATATCTACGTAAAACCCTGTTTATGTTAGGGATGGTTATCTTAAATACCTTTATCCCTACCAGAATTCTACTAAATAGTAGGGTTTTGGTGGGAAAAAAGTCCTTTCAGGCAGTCCTGTCTCTCGCAAACAGGGTATAGTAGGATGTCCTGCCCGATAGAAAGCACTGTTCAAAATGTCCTGGAAAAGAGAAAACGTACAAGTATAAAGAGACAAATGACAAGAGAAAGAGAATGAAGAAGTGAATAGAGATAGGAGCACGTAACGGAATTATGATCTGCCTTCAATTTCCCTCGCTTTCTTGGTTTCTCACCCTCGTTCTACCTAGTTTTGTTTCTTCCTTGCAAGAAAAATATCAGTCATTGGTTCAGATATCACCTGACCATAACTCCTTTTAAAAAAAATACATTATTTGATGTATTTAATGTGTACTTTCTGAACCGACTGATTACAATAGCACGTGGCTTATAAACTAACTTAAAGATTCGGCATTACCTTCGTGGGAACTTATAAATGCTATCTGCAAGTGATAAATAAACACAAATGATGGCTAGGTATCTCTGTTCAATGAGCCCTTGAGATTGAGTGACAGCTAGTTTTAGGGTGTTAAATAGGGGGGGGGGGGGCAGAGAG
>CABFVZ010004589.1:31133-46541 GCA_902151445.1 Timema monikensis | reverse complement strand
GAAAAAAAGGTAAGGATAGATAAAGCGAAGGGGGAAGAGTGAAAAAAAGGGGGAAAGTGAAGGAAGAAGAAAATGATGTGAAAGGAAAAATATAGGATAGGTTTGTCCCACACGAGGTACGTCCTGCACAGAAGCCTCCCCTTTTAGTCGCTTCTTACGACAAGCAGGGGTTACTGCGGGACTATTCTAAGCCCCGTCCCGCAGGGGGGGACTATGCATGTTAAAAGCGTAATATTATCCAACACCTGTGTTCTCACAGTCTAAGATGTTAATCTTTTAAATATCCTGGATTGTTATTAATGGGTAAATTGAGGCTTTAATTTCAGTTGTGTACATTGTTTTTGATTTTTTTAAATGTGAATGTATATATATCCCCTTCCCGTATAATGTGGTATCATTTCCTCTAATACTACCCTATACATCACTACCACACGAATTAAGACAATTATATAACTCTCTGACATTATGTTTTTATTCTAATTTGGTTTTTATTATTTAGTTACAAAACAAGGACGTTTTCGCAAAAAAAAAAAATACTAATAGCACTGGAATGTTAATGAACAAGGGGAAAGGGGGCAAAGTTGTGAATTTAACAGAAAATAAAATAAGTTTTCTCCACACATATCTGAGGTTTGGGGTACAAATTAAATCAGCGGTAAGTATTACGATTACATTCATAAACTCAATTATATTACAATCAATAGATTTACAAAAATATAAATAAAATATAGCTTGATTTTGTTAGCAAGAACAGTGTTTGGTAGTTACTGAAGTTACTAAAACTATTTTGACATATTCATAAATCAAGCCATTAACTGCAGCTGTCACTATTAATATAATATATTTTCAATACCTAAAAAATAATACAAATTATGTGATAACATTTTATCAATGTTGCCCACAAAAAATAATGTTAGCTTTCTAAACTTTCAAACAAAATTAAGCCTTACATATCCTATATTTAAAAAGTTGTCCTGCTCAATTAAAAATATATATAGCCAAAATTGAAGAAAATTATGATTGTATGGATATATTTTAGCAGTCTATGACCATCTGGTTGTTTGCTTATCATAAATATTAAACTTAGAGATGGCCATTAAATTTAGTTTACAGAATAATGATTATTTTTATGTCAAACAATGTTGCTTTAAATTAGTATTCAAGGAGCAATAATTGGCCTAATTAATACTGTATAGTTGGTTTAGAGTAAAATTTCTTTTTAAGGATGGTTTAGTGAAGATTTTTATTGAATTATTTTTAATACGGCTTTAACAATTTGGTTTATAATGGGCGTATACAACATATATAGTGGTCATCAGTAAAAAACTTAAGATGATAGTTTTGGTTTTTAAGAAAAACAAATGAAATATGTCAACTGTAAAATTCTAACCAAATACCCATTTTAAACAATATATTTAGCTACAGTAACTTATTTCAATATGGGTATCTGTGTTTTTTTTTTTTAAATGATAAATAATAATGTATTTTTATGATAAACTTTAAGAAAATTAAAATGTTTCAAAATTTACCTTGAAGATCTAGCTCAAAATTAATATCTGGGAAATATTTATCATGATGAATAAGAATACGTTTGTTTATAAATTTCAATTAATTTCATAATAGTTTAAAAGAAATTACTTTTTTTAAATTTGAATTTTTTTTTGTAATAATTGAAAGTTTTATTTAAAATTTATATATGAATAATGTTAAAAGAGATTTCACATAGATATAATATATTTAAGGAAAGCTTAGTAGTCTATTGAAATCATATTTGCCAAGATTTTAATCCAAACTATATTTTATTACATTATATAAAATCGTGGGCAGAAATGATTAGTTGTTTCAGAAAGTGCACTTCAAATATAACAAATAAATATCCAAGAAACTTAATGCGATTGTATTTTACCGTTTTTTTAACCGCCTCTGCTTCAACTTAAAAAAAAAGCATTTTAAATTCACTTTTGAAGATTTATATGAACATTGGTGATTTATATTTTAGGTTAGTGATTTATTATTCCAGCCCATCCCCAAATTCATTCAGACAAAAAATATAAGGGTATATGATTTACTTTCTAGAGAAATTTCTAGTTCTGGTTAAAGGTCGAACCAAGATGACGTAGAGCTGCAATCCTTAGTGAGATGAATTGCCATGGAAAGATAAGAAACACTTGTTTGGTAAGCTTGCATGGAATAACATATTTTGAAAAAAAAATTCCTCATCCAATATCTCTTTTCTCATCCTGGCAAACATAACCTACTCATCATATTTTCCTACGTCAAATGATCATTGTCAGTAAATTTCGTGAACTCTAATCATTTCATGAATTATGCTATTTTTTTGTTTATTTTGAGCTATAAATCTGTCTAACATAAAACATTTTGTAAATTTTACTCTTATCTTTTGTTGTTCTTTTAAAAGTTGATATTAGAGTTGTTTGTTTGAATCTCCACGGGATTTTTTACTTTTATCTATATATAAATATTTTTAAAGAGAGTATGTGTGCTTCAAGAAAAAGTTTAACCGTGTCTATATGGGTTAGAAAACTGAAAATTGGCATGATGGTGGAGGGATTGCCTCATTTAGCCGAAATGTCTCAAGATTGGAAATTTCTAAATGAGGCACTGGAAATTTGTGGACATTGGGGGTTTAAATATAGAAAAAATTTCCGAGGAAGATAGATAATTGAAATTTAGCTGCAAGGAAAATAATCAAACAAGCCTTAAATTTGATATTTCAAATTTGGAGTTGGTAAATGGAGTTCTAAACTTTCAAAACTAACATAAAAATTAACTTAAAAGGATGGTATTAAATTTAAACTCTACAGTGAATTTAATGGGCTACCAAAATTAACGAAAAAAATGTTTTAGTATTTCAAATTTAAAAATGGAATTCTAAAAAAGGGGAGCAGATATTTAATATCTAAGCTAGGTTAATAAAATGAAGACTTTGTTTATCTGTCTGTTAAGATCGTTGAGCATTATCTACCTCCCTTAGAGGTAAGAAATTTAAAATTATTAGGCTCTGGGCACGATCATATCCATATAGATTCCTTCCTTCATCTCTGACAAGAACACTTGTGAATGTGTGGAACGCCAGGCCTCCACCGTGGTTCGGATTCCACGTTAAACTTTAGATCCTCCATTTCATCTCACAATCACCCTACCATTACACATTAGTGTAAGTGCGTATAACCCGAACGGGTGGTAATACGCGGTGCTAATAATAATAATATCCACCTCGAAATTGAAAAATTAGAAGCTTGATTAAATTTAATCATTTAATATATTTACACTTTTTAACCTTTTTTACATACTCTTTTAACAGTTTAATAAAATTAATTAGATTGATATTTTTCAAGTTTTTCTATTATTAAGTTCTTTTTGCACTTTTCAGAACTTTTCAATCTTTTCCCCTAAAATATTTATCCTAGACTTAGCCGGGTGAGTAATGAAAATAAATGTAAAAAGTAAGGGCAAAAATGGCAAAAATGGTAAAAATGTTAATGTAAGTCTAATAAAAAAGGCCATAAGACCAAAAAGACCAAAAAAAGAATCTCTAAGTGACCAAATTATCAAAAAGAGTCAAAAGAGTACAATAAATAAAATATGTTAAAAAGGGTAAAGAAAGTAACTTAAACTTTGCAGAAAACTTGGCTGGATAGTAGAGGGATTGCCTAATAAATTTAGCAAAATCAAAAACATGAGAAATTTAAAAATTAAGCACTAGGAATTTGGAAGTATTTGAAGGTATAACTTTGTCAGGAAGGTTTAAAATCCATAAAAAACAAAAAACAAAAGAAATTCGGAATGAGTTATATAAAACTATGATATGGACGATTTCCCCTACCAAAATTCAATAACTAATAGAATTAATTACTTTCCATCTGGTATAAAAGTGAAATACTTACATACATTTAGAGGCAGGCAGAACCCATACACACCTCTGACAAGACATCTTGTGAATGTGGGGAATGCAAGGCCTCCACCGTGGTTCGGATTCCACGTTAAACTGTAGGTCCTTCATTTCATCTCACAATCGCCCTACCATTACACATTAGCGTAAGTGCGTATAACCCGAATGGGTAGTAAGACGCGGTGCTAATGTTAATAATAATAATAATAATAATAATAATAATAATAACAGAACCTATACAGCCAGAAAATCCCAAATATGGAAATTTTAAAAATAGAATTTAGGGGATTATAAATATACAAATTACGATGATTTTTCCAAATGGTTTCCTAATCTCCTTCCACACCAATGTGGGCACATTTCCTCCAAAGACTGCCTGTCATTCCTTGCCTTCCCTAACCCAGTAGTATATTTATGAGCATAGTTCTACTAAAAGGCAAAGTTTTAAAATAAGAGTAATTTTAAGCATAGAATAATAAACAGATAACAATAAACAAATGTGACTTTTAAAAAAAAATGTTGTACCTATAGTTCTCGAGAGAGTCGTGGCATGGAGACACATGGAGGAGAACAATGTTATAAATAACTTTATCAGAATAGAGTGTATAAAAAAGTTTGTGAATTTTTTACCATCACGAAACTTTTTCTATACGTAAAATTTATTAAAAAGTAAAGATATAATGCCTTTTTTTTTTGTATTCATTCAAAGGTATAGTAGACAACCTATACCATTAATAAAAGTATTTATGAATGTTAAGGTTATTTTTATCTCTATTAACAAGTTATTTGTTCATTTAAGGTATATTTATGATATGTAGAAGATGTTTTCCACCGCGAATAAGGACTATACGTATTTTACTCATGCCAATGCGATAGGGTTGAGAAAAGTAGAACAAAGAGAATTTTGTCTGACATATGCGTAAAATATTAAACTATTTGATAAAGCCAAATTTAGTAAATCGTGTCGGAAATCGAACCTCAGCCTCTCCGTAATTAGTAAAACATAATATGGGAGTATGAAGTTTAGTCCACGTGACCAACTATGCAAATAGAATTAAGTTAATTTTTCATGATTTTATGATTACAAACATTAAACATAAACTAAAGGTAAGGTGCTTTAAATTTCAAATTGACTCCTGAATTTATAGGAACCGAGCCCATGTCTTTTGGATTAGTACGCCAACTGTCTTACCAATAAGCTAAACAGTCCTCCTTCTGTCCCCAGGTTTGTTCTGCACACATTATTTTATGGCAGAGTCTGTGATGGACGCAAATAAATCTTCGGTTACGCACGAGCTATCTGGTAACACGGCCAACCTTTGATTCGGAAAGGATTTGTATTGCCAGTAATACAATGACAACTGTACGAATGAACAGAATTATTATGAATGGTTGAATATCCAAGGCAATAAAGTTTTTAGGTACAGTTATAGCCACATATTACTATCATATTCTTTAAATTAATTCCTGTATAGCTAAGTGGTAAAAGGATCAGCGTACTTAACCAAAACTCCCAGGTTCAATTCCCATGTTCTGGTGTCATCTTCGATTTAAAGAGTATGAAATATATTCTAGAAAAGATTATATATTTATTTTTAATTTACCTATGAGTGTAATGGTATAATAATATTAATAATAATAATATTAATTATTATTATTATTATTATTATTTAGAACCGCGTCTTACTACCCGTTCGGGTTATACGCTTTAAGTACTTATTACGCTATTGGAATAAGAATTGGGAAGGTTGAATTAGAGGAAGTGAACCAGCATTTGAGTGGAGGGAGAGTGGAAAATCATTTAGGAAAACCCCCCCAGTTCACCCGACTGAGATTCGAACCTCGATCTCCCCGTCCTCAGCAGTCGAGCTCAACACAACTAGCGCGTTAGCCAACTACGCCACCGAGGCGGGTAGGTATAATAATTAATATATTTTCATCTCATAAACAGCAATAAAACCTTATTTTCATAAAAAGACCACTTTAAAAAGGACAAACATATTTTTTATTTGGTCAACATATTTAACATTATACTATTATTAGCGTGATACTATTTACTGAACATAGTGAAGGTCCTGTTTTAACTGGACCATTTGACTTCTAATCTGGATATTTGACCCTTGATAACTGTCAAACACATCTAACAATTTTGAATAAATTTAGCAGGGATATTAATTAAACAAAGACCAAACACTTTTGTGCATAGTTTTGAGGAGGATTTAATTCAGACTAATTATACTCACATTTACGTGGAGAGAGATAAGTGGAAAACCATTTCATGAAAACCACCCTCAGTACACCAAAAGGGAATTAGAATCCTGATTTTCAAGTCATCGGGGGAGTAAACTATTGTGAGAGTGAAGCCTTTAACTATGCAGCCAGTGAGGTGGGTCATATAATGTTGTTTTATATCATTATTCATATAATTTATGTATGATAATTGTTTGATTATTAAACTTAATAGGCCAATCTAAAACCAATTTTCGTGGTCGCAAGCTTTGAGGCATCATCCTTTCAATAGATTGGATTCCCAGTGAATGAGTAATCTGGGTTTGAATCATAGTCGGATGTATCGATGCTAGATTTTACTAAATTGTTTTAGACTCTCCTTCTTTATGAGTAAATTTCCTCTTAAACTCCACCTACCATACCACTACCCTGATAGCGTAGTAAATGTTCGTATAGTCCGTAAATTTAGTAGAAAACAGTTGCACAAAAAAGATTAAAACGAGATAATATTCCAATCAAATTTAAGGCTATATTTAGTATTCAGGAAGAGAACTAACAGGAGTTGAAGGGTTGAGTTTGACCAACTTTGTAGGGGTTAGAGGTTTAAATGCCCTTATATAAAGACTTATAATTACAGACCTAGTCAAAGTAAGGTACGATCGAACCACAGCTAGCTACTGAAATAATGTGTTGCGATGTGGTTATCGGCAAGTTGATCTTTTGACCTTTGAAAATTTTTTGGAGAGGAAAAAATTTAAAAAAACTCTAGTAAAAAGTACCCCAAAGCTTTTTGTAGCATGATGTTAGCTACTTTGATTTAAATTCTAGTTTGCCATTATTGAGCTTCCACAGCAATAGTTATTATCTTATTTATTTTCATATTAAAATGTATAGTAGAAATGTTTAAAAGATAAAGTTTAAATCTATTTGGACGTAAAAGGTCAAGGTGACCTGGTCTACACTGCCGATGACAGTGATATCGGAGTTCAAATCCAAGTTCAGTATATTTATCATGGATGTAACTAAGTATTTTCACTCTATTCTACACGCAGATACGGAAAATTTTTGTATACATTATTACTCTTCTCAGTTATACCATATTAATGTAATTAGATGCGGATAGCCTGGATGGGTAGTAAGACGTGGTGAGGAAACAAAAAAAAAACAATCTTGCTATATGATACTAAGTTATTTAACTCAAAAAGCTTAAAAAACAAAACCTTTTTTAAACACCGCTTCTTACTTTTTGTTCTTGTTATATGCTGATAGTAGGGTTCCTGATGGTCTAGGGGTAAGGTGTCAGATTTCGGTGAATGAGGTCCGGGGTTCAATTCTCGGTCCCGACACAGATTTATCTAATTTTCAAACCCTTCCTTCACCTCTGACCAGACGTGTATTAATCACATCTTGTAAATGTGTTGGATGCCTGGCCTCCACCGTGGTTCGGAATCCACGTTAAACTGTAGGTCCTCCATTTCACATTAGCGTAAGTGCATATAACCCGGACGGTTATTAAGACGCGGTGCTAATAATAAAAATAATATATGCTAATAACATTATTATTATTATTATTACCGCATCTTACTACCCGTTCGGGTTATACGCACTTACTTTAATGTGTAATGGTAGGGTGATTGCGAGATGAAATGAAGGACCTACAGTTTAACGTGGAATCCGAACCACGGTGGTGACCTGGAATAACACTATTAAAACCCAATTGAAAACGATATGTCATTAATATAAGACCCACATTTTGTAACTATAATTTAGTTTCTCTCAAAACAACTTAAAATATCATATTAATTCTTCCTAGTAAATAAAATAGATTTATTAAAAATTTATGAAATTATTATACAACTTGTTGCTTGCCATGATAAATTCTTTAAACCATTAAATTTACTATGTTCATTAATTATTATTACGTTTGATTCTATAGTTATTAACGACTTAACTTTCTACCTAGTTGTAGAGTGTTCAAAGGATGTTGCGTTCAATTTTTTTGTGTTTTCCCACCACCAGATATAATATTTCTTTGGCTTTGTACCCCAAAGTTGTTGTTTAATAATGCAAGATAAACATATATAATAAATTTAATGAACTATTCCAAAATAATCCATTAAATTATAAGTGTTATATGATAACTATATCTATATGGAACTTTGCGTACTTCTGTACCGTGGATACAGACTGACCCGGCACCAACAACAAGTTTTCTACTCACCCTATTCACCAGAACGGCCGAGGTCTCGTACAATAACAACAATCACGCCATGGAACGACCTTGTTGTACGCACTGCATAAAACTTTGAATGGGGAGTCAGCCGTTTACCCATCTCTTCTCCAAAATAAGACAATCAGTTCAACGCCCGCATGCGCGAGAGTGCAATTATTAGTGGACATTTGTGGCTCGAGTGTCCGAGGTCACCCCCACCCCCGTGACTATGTGAGTATCAACTGCGCTGTGGAAGTGTGGGACTGTGTGATTGGATATTGGTGACGACTCGATTATGTAATTCTTTCCTAACATGTTTCCCCCGCTGAGTAGAATCAAATATAAGCCTATGGCCTGCAATGAATGGCACTCTTTGATGCCGGTTAGGTGTAAGGAACACTGGGGTGCTACGTAGGCCCCTAGGATTGCCTTAAACGTAAGCTATTGCAATAGATGGATATTACTCATAGGCTTTGACCATGAACATGGTTTATTTCAGGTTAGGGTTCAAAGCTTGGTGAAGTTTAGGAAAATTATTGTAAAATAGGGAAATTAGACTTTAACCATGAACAGTGTATATTTCAGGTTAGGGTTCAAGTCATGGTGGAGTTTAGGAAAATTATTGGTAAAGTGGGAGATTAAACTTTGACCATGATCTTTCTATATTCAGGTCAGGGTTGGAATCATCATAAGAAGTCAGTCTATCTAGAGTTGTTAAATGTATCTCGAGTAATATGGAGTTACACTGTTTTGCAACTGTTAGATGACTTTAATTCTTGTTGGTTTATTTGCTATCTCATGGAAAATATTAGGTATTAGGTTATTTATATTGTTAACAGTCAGATGACTCTAATCTTACATGTTATGTTTACAATCGTCGAGACATATTAATTAGTTAGCTTGGATGTAAAGTTAACTTACAGTTTTGGGAGTTTTGTATACATATAGGGAGGTATATTATATGTACCCCTTGTTTAGTTTATTTATTAGGGACGACTTCCCTGTCGATGTCAAATAATGATATCCTGTTGTATATCTACAATTATGAGCAGTATTACTTTGTTATTCGTACCCGAGTATTGATATCTATCAAAGTTGGATATACTAAATTGTACTTACTATTCAATGTTGATAATCATCCAAATAAACGAGCCCTTGGGCTGTATTTGTTACCTTCGCTTGTTCTTGTCTGTACCCAGACTACCTCATGGTATTTTACCTTAGGCTTAGCCATAATATCTCTGGTAAGACTAGGGTTTTGATGGGCTTGCTGAAAATAGATAATATAGGTCCCTTGTGATTACCCTTCTTTTATGTTGTATTATAACTACGCGCTACCTGTGGTGGTTGGTTGGGACTTAGGTGGTACAGCTAAGGTACTTGCCACAGGGAGCCGGGTTGACCACCATGGTGTAGGTTATAAGATAGAGCCATAGTGTAATCAATCAAGGTAAGACCCCCACCTTTCAGGGTAAACGAAGGTAAAACATCTTTAATACACTATCATAAAAGGTATTTGTAATTCTTTAAATGGAAGTTTTTCTGGATGCTCTGCTGATAATTATATTTGTTCAAACTCACCTAATGTATTATACCTTTTGAATTTTTACTCGATAATTATTATTGACAGAAATTCAAATAAAACGGCCCAAACTGTTATTTGGTAACAATTGGATACCTGAGATCGAATACCTAAGTTAAATACACTTAATTTTTTTTATGTTAAGACCTTTTAATAGTGAGATGACTTCATGGTGGGGATGGTGTGAAGAGAATTACAACCATGGATAATTGCTATGTACTGTACATGATAGAATCTCACAGGAATGATTTGATAACTCTTCGAATGATTGTCAATAATTTGAACGCGTTCAGAGTACGATGGTAACTGTCAGATAAGCTCTATTCTTATCTTATCTATGAAACGTAATAGTGGTTATCTGGTTATCTCATGTTATCTTTAAGTTGAACATTAAGGTCGGGATGAAAGGAACGCGAGAAAAGATCAGCATTTCTGTGATTTTTGTCAAAATATTATTATTATTATTATTATTATTATTATTATTATTATTATTATTTATTATTATTATTATTATTATTATTATTATTAGCACAGCATCTTACTACCCGTTCGGGTTATACGTACTTACGCTAATGTGTAATGGTATGGTGATTGTGAGATGAAATGGAGGACCTACGGTTTAACGTGGAATCCGAACCATGGTGGAGGTCTGGCATTCACCACATTCACAAGTTGTTATTAATACACGTCTTGTCAGAGGTGAAGGAAGGGTTTGGCAATCAGATACATCTGTGCTGGGACCGAGGATTGAACCCCGAACCCCCAGCAGAGAAGTCTGGCACCTTATCCCTAGACCGCCAGGTCACCTTTGTCAAAATAAATCAAATATTGTTCCAGTACAAACATAGAGTTTAATTTTTTTCACATGGTGACCTCAACATATTTTGAATATCTGTCAAAGGTGTCCTGGAATTTAATGACAATTTTTTTTCTTCATCTAAAAGGTTTGTTAGATAATGCCTCTATGCTCTTTACAGATAATAAACAATTGCAATTACAAACAACAAATGTAAGTCCAGGATAAAACAAACACCCGCCTCGGTGGCGTAGTTGGCTAATGCGCTAGTCGTGTTAAGCTCGACTGCTGAGGACGGGGAGATCGAGGTTCGAATCTCGGTTGGGTGAACTGGGGGTTCCTAAATGGTTTTCCATTCTCCCTCCACGCAAATGCGGGTTCACTTCCTCTAATTCAACCTTCCCAATTCCTAATCTATTAGCGTAATTAGTACCTAAAGCGTATAACCCAAATGGGTAGTAAGACGCAGTGCTAAAAAAAACCACACCGTATCTCAGCAGAGTCAAACTCGTCTGATTAAAAAGGCCACATTGAAAATTGAAAATAATATGGGGCTTGCATCTTAGACTATTCAATATTATCACCTTAATAAGTAAAAAAAAAACCTCAATTTAAAAATTATTATCACAAAGAAAAAGAAAATTAAGATTAACTTGGATAAAATGTTAAGACTCATTCTTTATTTTTTCTCAAAAATTTGAGAAATTTTACTTGCGGCAATGGTGTGAGTGTTAAGCCTGGTTCACACGGTGCGAGCTACTGTCTTTCCAGTAAGCTATTAGCTGACCTTCTAACTGGGTGGACACTGGACAGCTACTGGGCTCTTCTGTACTGACTGACCCTCGCTGTCCACGCGGGGTTTTCAGGGAATTAGGGCCAGTTTCATAGTCAGAGTGAGTACGTCACAAGTGTAGTGCTACACTAAATTCAAGACGACACTTATCTAAACTCGAATAGAACAGGTGAGTTTTGCATGTCAAACTGGCCCTATATATTTATACAGCGTTCTTTTTTCAGCGGGAAAATTTCTGAATAATGTAGTTATTATTTGTAAAGTATTAAGATAATTTTCTTTTATACTGTGTGACTAATAACCACATGAGGAGGCGAGTTACAGGAAAAAGAATGTGTGGACAAGGTATCTTGGAGCATCTTCATCATCATCATCATCATCATCAATATTGAGAGAGCTGTGGGACCACAATCCACTTGAATATAAAACTGTTATGACTCGTGCATGTCTAGTTATGCTAAATTCCAGACCCATACATTCATTACCTTACCTAATAATGGTACGAAAAAAGCATAAAATAGCAAGTTTTACCTCTTATAACTAATGAATCTAATGATTTTAAATAATTGAATCACTATTAATAGCTTATAAGTATACTCTTGTTAAAATTGTGCAATAAAATGTTGATGGTCGAATGACACTTAAACCGTGATCTCGTGGAGGTTTGTTCCTTTTCAATAGAGAAAAAATTCTTCACACACTCATGTGCTGACAATTAACATTGCACGTATTTCGTGAGTAAATTTGATAACTTTTGGGAACTTAACTCTGGTGAGTAAATATTTAAAATTTGGGGCACCAACCTCACTTGCTAGAATTCACCAAATAGTAACCAATTTATAAATACCATATTTCCAAATTATTTATCTCTGCAAAGTTTATAAAATATGATTTGGGCCTCACAGAATCTTTGATCGGGCCACACATGCGTTCCGTGGGCCGAAAGTTTGGCATACCTGCTTTAACTTACCATCGGCAACATTGTACAGCAGAGACAACAGTATTACCAAATTCAGCGTGGAGTCTGCAGAATATAGAAATAGAGCGGTCTGAAATAGAATAGAACAACGCTGAGAGTCATCTACGAGGATCGCTTTTGGAGTAAAGCTATTATAGCTATTTTTCATAACATAGATATTTTGTTTTCTCTCTTTCCGAGATTCAGCTCTCTCTCTCTCTCTCTCTCTTGTAATGATATTGATTCAGATCAATCTAAAATATATAAAAAGTCATGGATGAAGGCAATTTTTCTTTAAAGTAACATATGTAAAGTATTCTTTTATGATTCATCCATGAAGAAACACGCGCTTTTCAGAAATAATGGGAAAAGGATGTCACCATTAAAATATATTTTTTATACCATTTTTCCTGTTAAAGGAACAACTACGCAGTATTTGGCAAAGACGCCAATTCCCTATACCAATAAGAAGCTAGCCTTCACAACACCTGTCACCAGGACTCTTTCTATTAGTTATTTTTTACACTGGCAACGAGAGGACCAAGAGGCAAGGGGTATGTCATAAATAAGCCGTTGTGCGTATATTTAAGGCATTCCCCGCGCACCCACGCTCACACAAGCAACGCAGTGAGGGACTCACTGGCTCTCGCTCTAACACAGAATACGATAGTTTACATTCATATCACAAGTTTGCATTGATATAACGTATTTAATTGGAGTATGTATCAGTAATTAACAGATGTCCTTTGAATAAACCGTGTGTGAATAAACAGCCATCAATAGTTTTCTTTCTTACATTTATTAATTATACCGTTCTAATTAGTGCTCGACCACGGAGCTATAAACAACCTAAACATCATCACAGCATTATTATATCAAGGAATTAATCCGTAGTGTTACAATCGACGCCCAACGCGGGGTGATTAATTCAAAAATGTTACACTCTCTCTTCATCGTAACTTCTCGTCTCTCTGTGGTGAGGATGTAGGAAACGCGAGAAAAGACCACTTTTTTTTTATATAGAAGGTGACCTGGTGGTCTAGGAGTAAGGTGTCAGACTTCTGTGCTGGCGGCCGGGGTTCAATCCTCGGTCCCGGCACAAATTTATCTGTTTAGCAAACCCTTCCTTCACCTCTGACAAGACATCTTGTGAATGTGGGGAATGCCAGGCCTCCACCGTGGTTCGGATTCCACGTTAAACTGTAGGTCCTTCATTTCATCTCACAATCACCCTACCATTACACATTAGCGTAAGTGCGTATAGCCCGAACGGGTAGTAAGACGCGGTGCTAATAATAATATTTAAATATAGAAAACACATTTTTGGTCAACATAAATAAAATATTACTTCATTACAAGTATAAAGTTTGATTTTATTCACATGGTTATGTTAACACTTGTTGAACATCTGTCATAAGCGTAGCGGCATTAGATGCGAAACTTTTAAACTGAAGGAAAAAGATTATTTAATTCCAAAACACCCTTGACAAATATTCAAGAATTATTTATATCACCAGGTGAAGAAAGTTACACTCTCTGTTTCTACAGGAGCAATATTTGATTTATTTTGGAAAAAAAAAAAGTTTTTCTCTAAAAACGGTTAAAAAAAACTGGTCTTTTCTCGCGTCCCCTAAGTCTCCAACACAAAGAGAAAGGAAGTTACGGCTAAGAGAGAATCTCCTAAAGCGAGGAAAACAAAATATCTCTATTATGAAAAATAGTTTTTAGGGAAGTGGTTTTAATTAAATATATTTTAAGTTATAGATACTTAAAAATATTCCGGATTTTTTCTAAAGATCGTATTTATTAAACATTAAATTTATAGATACACAAATTATTTTATGAAAGTAATTTTATTTTTGTTAGTAACATTAACTATTCCCTAGATATTGATAAAAACAACCTTGAAAATGCTTGTAGAATATTTATTGGTAGCTAATTCACTGGTTATTTCGTGATAGTTGACATCATTATTTTGTTACAAGTTTATTTATCTTTTGGATTAAGTACGGAAACATTGCCTATTAATTACAATTCTACGTGATAGGGACGAAAGATTGATAATAGCTTGATTAGTTTGCGAGTCATGTGTTAATTAATATAGCAATGTGTTTATAAAATACGTCTTAAATAACCGATCAGGGACCTTGTATCCGTTGATAATGTGGCTGAAATTATGTAGACAGTGGCGTGTATAGCAGGTTAAGCAGAGTTTGTTTGAACAGAACCTGTGATAATATGTTCTCCCCCTCTCTGTCTTCATTTGTCCAATCAAATACAGGCTCTGCTCTATATACCTCACATGGAAATGTTGATACCTGATCATTGTTAAAACTAGCTTTACTTGCCCTGGCAACACACCTTTTGATATAAGGACATATGTAGCCTATAGGGGAGACCGGGTCTGATTGAAATAATTTTTTACTTATTAGTCAACCTCGGTAGTTTTGGAGTAAACTGCTCGCCTCAAGAACCGATGTTCGCGGGTTCAACGGATTTTTATTTGCCGATAAAATCCGTTGAACAACTTATCGGAGGGTAAATAAAACCTTCTGTCCCATGTTGATTGTGGCAAGTAAAATACTCCTGGGAGGTATGTGAAAATATCTTTCCCGGTAAAATTGGTAGACAATTTCGCTCTCACTCATAGAAATTCTCGTGTTCTGATAAAATCAGTCAGTTCAGAAAGTGCACGTTGAAAACCTCAAGTTACAAAAATATATAAAAAACAAAAATCCCTAATTAAACAGCATTTTGTCCATATTTAGTAGGCCTGTGGCTACAACAGAACCACAGAATATAAGCCTATTCCTATAGTCCATCTGACTGGCAATGCTAAAATTATAGACCTACATTTTTTTTTCTGCACAAGAAAAGTGTGACAACAATTAAGCCTAACCGTCCAGTCCACCCTTGCCCCCCCCC
>CABFVZ010004589.1:0-21812 GCA_902151445.1 Timema monikensis | reverse complement strand
TATTATTATTATTATTAGCACCGCGTCTTACTACCCGTTCGGGTTATACGCACTTACGCTAATGTGTAATGGTAGGGTGATTGTGAGATGAAATGAAGGACCTACAGTTTAACGTGGAATCCGAACCACGGTGGAGGCCTGGCATTCCTCACATTCACAAGATGTCTTGTCAGAGGTGAAGGAAGGGTTTGGTAATCAGATAAATCTTTGCCGGGACCTAGGATTGAACCAAAATATAGATTTTTTTTATATAGTAACCTATCCATCAGGATTATAGTATATATATATATATACATGTATATTAAATAGGTACGCTAATGGAGTGAATTGATAAAGGTATAGTTATTTTTTAGAAAATATAACTTATAAAGAGCCAAAGCCTCCCTTGAATGTAAACTAAAAATATTTCTTAGACACTATATTACTTACAAAGAATTAACAGAGGAAGATTTAATGATATGATATGATATGATGATATGTAAACGCCCCCTTACACGCTCAATATTATTGAAGCAATATTATTTTGTCAATATATTGCGTGAAAATGAATCGACCTTAGTCTGCATCGGTAATTGTTTGAGAAGTATGTAGCGAAAAAGCTTCATTTTTCTTATCACGGTTCTTATGTGTCTTTGATTTTATTTTTCTCAAAGCCGGCAGTGACTTACAAGTCTTACAAATCAAATGTTCACACTACATACTCGTATCTCTGGCATTCTTTATTTATTATTACATATAGGCCTACACCACACAAATAAAATAACTTCTGTTACCTTTGTGCATTTCAATAGAAATAAGTTATTCTTTCTTCTTTGTTTGTTCCTCTTTTCTCCGAAACAGACCTTGCCGGTATTTTAGGTTAGAGAAAACAGAAGCACTAGAGGTATATATTGCGCAATAACCGCCTTACACGGTTCAATAATATTGACAAAGCTTCAATAAATATTAAAATCTTTTAGATTCCTCAATATATTGCGCAAACCACACCCTACCTTCACACGATCAATATTATTGTGCAATATGCAATACTGTGCAATAATATTGAGCGTGTAAGGGGCCTTAACGTGTAATTTTAGCAACGGTGTAATGTAACGCGAATGCTTGGGGGATGTGCCCATAAAACCCTCCTTGAAATTATTGTCTGGCTACGGCCTTGGTGGAAAAAACAATTCTATGAAAACAGACAGGGTTCAGAACTAATGTCGGATTTAAAGTGTCAATAAATAAGTGGACTATATAAAAACTTCACACGGAAGTCACCGACTGATTTTAAGTTTTTGATAACATTAATTGGACCAAAAATATCAAAACACGATACGCTAATGAGACCAGCCTTTTAAGTTCAGTAGTATTAGTTAAAAATAAGTAAACTACATATTGTAAATAATAATTATGTAGTAACAACTTTAGAGTAAAATATGTGGCTATATAGGTTAAAGATGGGTGAATTATCTACAAAAACTGTTATATTCATTTTTTGTTGTAAGAAAGCGAATTTTTCTGTGTTTGACTTTTTTTTATTCTAGGCATTCCACAACAATACAATTGCTTTATAGTTTGTAAATATTATTTATATGTCAGGTAAACACAATAAAGGGCCAAGGCGTCATTAAAAATAACAGAAACTGGTCTAGAATTACTTAGTAGTTATTTATATGTGTGACGGTTTATCCGCTGTTCTCCTTAGTTGGTTAGATTAGTGAAGAAACGGCCAACCTCCCAACCAGGATCAGAATGTTAATATTGTGCTGTCCCCTGTCAGACATTGCTACGCGCATAAACCGACACCAGCTAACACACTCGCTTTCGTGGCCAGCCTTTATAATAGGTGGGGTCATTCGTACTGCCCTTAGTGAATCTCGTTCTAACATTAATTTTTTGAAACCGGGCAAAGGAAAGTCTCATAACAAGTTGTATGCGCCCCACGGCACTGTTTTGGATGCGTCATTTAGGGACAACATTTTGTTTCTACACGCATTTAATGACTGTGACACTACTTCCACGTTATGCAGGCAGGGAAAAATGAGGTACGTGAAGCTTCTATTGAAGAAAAAGGGTACGTGAAGCTTCTATTGAAGAAAAAGGGCTGTTAATTTTCTTAAGGAGTCAAACGTGTCTCCATAGGCAATAGAAAAAGCAGGTTAACAATTTCTGCTTCTTCTGTATGGAGCAATAAACTGTGAATCATTAAATAAGTTAAATATAGATACCATCAGTGCTTCATACAATCTATTACCAAATGTCTACCAAATCTAGCATCAACACCACCGGTTAGAGATGCAGCTCATTTGCACGCGTTCCGTACTTATAACCAAATTCAGAAATGGTATGGAAATAAAAAGTTATCTCAAGACTGGGGATGGAAAAATTCAAGGACTGGGTTGATACCGATCCACCCTCTACAAGAACCAGATTCGCAAGGATTATACTCAATATCATTTCTTGTAAATGTGCAAAACGTTGCACTGCAGATTGTAGGCGGAAACCCGAGCAAAGTGAATATGCTAGGCGAGACAAATTGCTTGAAATTCTGTTTATAGCTAACTACATAAATAAATATGTATTATTTTTTAGAAGTATATGTTTTATATCTTGAATAAAAGTTTTAGTTGATTTAGACGGATAGATTAAATAATATGCTATTAAGTATGAAACCTTGCAAATTATCCGCTTTGCCCAGGCAAAGTGAATAATGGACCCGGGCAAAGAGAATTAGATGAGAATACAATCAATTTCACTAAAATAAAATATTGGATTGGCTTTATATAACTTGTAAATTACGTATATATCTAAAAACAGTAAAAAAATATTTAGCTGACATACCACATATAAAAGTCATTCACGAGCTAAGTTTACCTGGATGACAGCTCGAAATGTTACTAGAAGTAATCCCTAATATATCACTACGCCAACAGCTGACATCTATCACTTTGGATGACTGTAATGAAAACAGATGTTAATATATGAATGTGATAGTTAAGCACAGTAATTTAGGAAAATATTATTTATATATTTATTTGAGGTCGGACACAAAGTTTATTTATAGTTTTATTCCCCTTAAAAAAAAATTAACACCACTTTCACAAAAACTTCTAACGAACATCGCTTCAAAATGGCGACTGACGAATCTAAACCATTTGATTGAACATAACGGTAAACAAGTTTTTTACAATAATGCAGACACGCAGTTGATGACAATATTTTATTCAGTTAAATATTTCAAAATACGATAAAATAATCATAAAATCATTTATTGTATGTAAAAAAAATGACAACAATATTCTCTTTTCAAAGTAAATACGTCCCCTGTATTAAAAGATATTGATGTGTGCACTGTATTAAACATAACGTTCCAAAACGAAAAATAAGTACTCAGTTTCTTAACAGGAGTAGACGTCAACACCTCAGCTCTCTGGCATTTTCATTTTCTAAGTGCAATTTTTTCACTGTCAATTTTAGGAGTAGGTTGAAAGGACTGAGAGTTTTATTTTGTTTGTTTCCGGTCTTAAAGTGGAGTGCTAGTGAGCGTGAGTTTAGGGCATTAATTTTGCAGTTTTTATAGCACAAACATCTTTTGGCCAAAATAAATCAAATATTTCTTCTATAGAAACATAGAGTTTTGTTTTCTGCACCTGCTAATCTCAACAATTGTTGAATATCTGTTATGAGCATGGCAGCATTTGGTGACAAACTTTTTAAATAAAGAGAAAAGTTTGTCATCAAATGCCGCCATGCTCATGACAGATATTCAACAACTGTTGAGATTAGAATGTGCAGAAAACAAAACTCTATGTTTCTATAGAAGAAATATTTGATTTATTTTGGCCAAAAAATGTTTGTGCTATAAAAACTGCAAAATTAATGCCCTAAACTCACGCACCCTAGCACTCCACCTTAAAGACTTGCTATTGATGTAGACTTAGCAGGGCTACTTGCTTGAGAGGGGAAACACCCGCCGTAGTGGGTTTAGTTTTGTCCAAACTTACATCACCAGCGTTTGGGTGGCCCTCTGAATAATTTGGTCAATCTGTTACAGTGGCCGGAGCAAAGTCTTCTTCAATAAAAATATGTGGGCTGTAAGGAAAAGTGCCAGCTTTTTTGAAACCACTGACAACATTTTGAATTAAACTCCTAAATAAGCAGGCGCAAGTAGTTTACAAATAGCTTTGGTCCATTCACCCAACCATTATTGGTGCAACATCTTTTAGTTTTGGGGGTCGGGGGCAAAGGGGGGGAGGCACAATCTAAAAGTCTTTCTTGCACCCTTTTCCTAGCAAAAATAAAAAAGGGGGAATAAACGAACCTACTGCATTGCAACAACAAACTACCGTTGTTAACTCTCTGCGCCCAGCACTATATCACCCAACTAGTATTTTTCCTAGAGTACTCAGAATCTTTAGTGGCCTATTGGTGGTTGTTTGGATACCTGTTTCATCCATATTGTAAATATAACTGGGTCCAGGGTTGTTATTTTCTACTTGTTCCCAATAAATTGAAAAGAAACGCTCCATTTGAGGCCTATTAAACCCTCTTGCACGGGCAATGGAATTAAGCTCCGGAAACCGTAACACAACCTCAGGATGGCAATTTTTAAATTTGAACAGCCAGTCTTCTCCAGCCCTTAGGTTTTTGAACGAGTGTTTTATTTGTTTAGTTTTTGCATACTCAAAAATTAATTATTAAAAAACTCTAGTTAATCCATAAAAAAATTGTTTCCATAAAATTAAGATAATTTTTCAACTCATCCTCCTGAAAAATTGTGAAGACTGTTTGGAATCTACCTAGTTTTTTGTTCCACTTGACCCCCCTCCTCCCTTCTTCGAGTGGCGATAAAAGGTTGAAAAAGGAATTTCATACTTTTTTGCTTCATATGATATGATTTGTGTTTTTATGTAGCCTGCTCTAACGTATTTCTCATTGAATCTTCGGACCAAATAGCCCGTTCTGTTTTTATTTTGTAGTTGTAAACTATTCAAAAAGGTTATAAATAGTAGGGCCCATATAAGTACACTATATATTTAAATGTGAATAATGGGGGCGTATTTATTTTATTAAAACGTATAGCACTGAATAGTAGCCTAATATCTTATTCAAATTAATATAAACTTAAAAAATAACATAAATAAGAATAAACTCAGAATACCCGGGCATAGTGGATGGGCTATTCTCTTTGCCCTATCCTCTTGGCCCAGAATAATCTTTGCCCTATCCTCTTGGCCCGGCATACTCTTTTTTAAATTCACTACTAATATGTTGGAAAAAAGTTTTTTTTTAAACCAAGTTTATTAATGTAATTTATTAGGAAAGGGTATTATATCAGATGAGCAAAGATAAAAGATACATATTCTTAAAACAAAATGGTATAGTTACGATTAACAAACCTTAAGAAATATTTAAGGAACCAATCAAAATATTTCACAGCAAGTCTGTATAAATACTTCCATTTGAACGGCTCAAACATTACTATTTTCTAGGTCATTAACAACTCCTCGCTCTAACCTGAAAACACCAAAGCTTTATCTTTCTACAATTCCAAGAAATAACCAGTAGGTCGCTTTGCCCGTGCTTCCCCTATCTGTCACAAAGCTGGTTTGCATTACTCTGAAATGTGTAGTCTATGCCAGGGCAAATCTTGTTCGAATATTAGATTAAGACGAGGAAATAGATATTTAAATAGCAGATTGTTTGGAATATTACGACGTTTATTACCTAAGTTAGATACGGAATATGAGACATGTTGTAGCGGGGTCAAGATGATATCGAGACATATAATGGCCAAGCATCGACATCAAAAGGAAAAAAAAAAATAAGAAAATTTAATGAACCATTAAGTTTAAAAGAAACGTAAAGTTAACATTGTGGATTAAGCCTCTTGGGGATAACACGCAAAATAAACACGCGCTGACTATTCTACCTCTAGGTGGTATGGAAACGAGTACACAGTAAAAAAACATTTATGTTTTATGACTGGAATCGATAAAAATCGTTCAGGCCTATAGCACCAAAAATAACAAATTGTGTAACTGTAAGCTGCCTAGAATTTAAAAAAAAAAATAGCAAACGCCCGAAAATTAAATATTTGGACCGCCTTTTACTCATAAACAAGCATTCGCACGACAAAAATGTAGGCCCCATAAAACAGTTTTTGTAGAAAATATACCACCTTTAACTTTCACAACCACATATTTTTCTCTAAAGTTGATATTAACCGAGATATTTACAATTTTATTAAGAAATGAATTTTTTTACCATTTTTTTCAAGATGAGAGCCAAATCCGGGGCTATCAGGGGGTGCAAAATTAGCATGTGTTTTCTGACATCCAATCAAACAGATCAATATTGACTTAATTCCAGCTTGTCCGGAATTATTCTCGCTACCAATGTACAGTACGTGCTGTAGGGGGCCTACTTGTCGACCGCGGTTATAGTTTTATTTTTATGCATAGTTTGGTCCTACTTACTAATTATCAATTGTTTGTTTGTAGATAACCTAATCATTGTTCTTAGAAGGTTAAAGTTAACTAAACTGCCACGGACCACACAAAGTACAGACTAAGAATCTAGACTCTATTTACACGTAGATCTGTACGGATTAATATTCTAGAATATTTACGCGTAGATCTGAAAGGACTAAGAATCTAGACTCTATTTACACGTAGATCTGAAAGGACTAAGAATCTAGACTCTATTTAAACGTAGATCTGAAAGGACTAAGAATCTAGACTCTATTTAAACGTAGATCTGAAAGGACTAAGAATCTAGGCTCTATTTAAACGTAGATCTGAAAGGACTAAGAATCTAGACTCTTATTTATACATAGATCTGAAAGGACTAATAATCTAACCCTATTTACACGTAGATCTGAAAGGACTAAGAATCTAGACTATTTACACGTAGATCTGAAAGGACTAAGAATCTAGAATATTTATACGTAGATCTGAAAGGACTAACAATCTAACCCTATTTACACGTAGATCTGAAAGGACAAAGAATCTAGACTCTACTTACACGTAGATCTGAAAGGACAAAGAATCTAGACTCTTATTTACACGTATATCTGAAAGGACTAAGAATCTAGACTCTATTTACACGTAGATCTGTACGGACTAAGAATCTAGACTCTATTTAAACGTAGATCTGAAAGGACTAAGAATCTAGACTCTTATTTATACGTAGATCTGAAAGGACTAATAATCTAGACTCTATTTACACGTAGATCTGAAAGGACTAATAATCTAGATTCTATTTACACTTAGATCTGAAAGGACTAAGAATCTAGACTCTATTTAAACGTAGATCTGAAAGGACTAAGAATCTAGACACTATTTAAACGTAGATCTGAAAGGACAAAGAATCTAGGCTCTATTTAAACGTAGATCTGAAAGGACTAAGAATCAAGACTCTTATTTATACATAGATCTGAAAGGACTAATAATCTAACCCTATTTACACGTAGATTCTGAAAGGACTAAGAATCTAGACTATTTATACGTAGATCTGAAAGGACTAATAATCTAACCCTATTTACACGTAGATCTGAAAGGACTAAGAATCTAGACTATTTACACGTAGATCTGTACGGACTAATATTCTAGACTATTTACACGTAGATCTGTACGGATTAATATTCTAGACTATTTACACGTAGATATGTACGGATTAATATTCTAGACTTTTTACACGTAGATCTGTACGGATTAATATTCTAGACTATTTACGCGTAGATCTGAGAGGACTAAGAATCTAGACTATTTACACGTAGATCTTTACGGATTAATATTCTAGACTATTTACGCGTAGATCTGAGAGGACTAAAAGTCTAGACTCTATTTAAACGTAGATCTGAAAGGACTAAGACTCTATTTACACGTAGATCTGAAAGGACTAAGAATCTAGACTCTATTTAAACGTAGATCTGAAAGGACTAAGAATCTAGACTCTATTTAAACGTAGATCTGAAAGGACTAAGAATCTAGACTATTTAAACGTAGATCTGAAAGGACTAAGAATTTAGACTATTTACACGTAGATCAGTACGGATTAACATTCTAGACTTTAGTCTACGCGTAGATCTGAGAGGACTAAGAATCTAGACTATTTACACGTAGATCTGTACGGTTTAATATTGTAGATTATTTACGCGTAGATCTGAGAGGACTAAGAATCTAGACTCTATTTAAACGTAGATCTGAAAGGACTAAGAATCTAGACTCTATTTACACGTAGATCTGAAATGACTAAGAATGTAGACTATTTACACGTAGATCTGAAAGGACTAAGACTCTATTTAAACGTATATCTGAAAGGACTAAGAATCTAGACTATTTACACGTAGATCTGAAAGAACTAAGAATCTAGACTCTACTTACACGTAGATCTGAAAGGACTAAGAATCTAGACTCTATTTACACGTAGATCTGAAATTACTAAGAATCTAGACTATTTATACGTAGATCTGAAAGGACTAAGAATCTAGACTCTATTTATACGTAGATCTGAAAGGACTAAGAATCTAGACTCTATTTACACGTAGATCTGAAATTACTAAGAATCTAGACTCTATTTATACGTAGATCTGAAAGGACTAAGAATCTAGACTCTATTTATACGTAGATCTTAAAGGACTAAGAATCTAGACTATTTACACGTAGATCTGAAAGGACTAAGAATATAGACTCTACTTACACGTAGATCTGAAAGGACTAAGAATCTAGACTTTATTTATACATAGATTTGAAAGGACTAAGAATCTAGACTATTTACAGGTAGATCTGAAAGGACTAAGAATCTAGACTCTATTTACACGTAGATCTGAAAGGACTAAGAATCTAGACTCTATTTATACGTAGATCTGTACGGACTAATATTCTAGACTATTTACACGTAGATCTGAAAGGACTAATATTCTAGACTATTTACACGTAGATCTGCAAGGACTAAGAATCTAGACTCTATTTATACATACATGTGTACAGACTTGAACGGAACGTAGGGAACTACGAACAGTTACAATTAACTCGTTTTGATTTTATGTGTATATTAATAGGCCTATATTATATCTAAAATCCTTCCCACACGTTCCAATAATTTGAAACAAATTGTACAAAAAGTTTTAATAAATAATTGGCCTATTGATAAGTTTTAGCCTAGGATCTAAATATAAACTGTACTCTTATAAATTAATTGGGGATGTGGCCATGAATGATTCTTGATTTTACAATAACTAGTATACTAACTTCGAACCATGATATATATAGACATACAAATCTGGATTATAGCCTTGAAAATACGAGATGGATTCTATTTACGTCATTAAATTATACGCGTAGTCAAGGCTGTAAAATTTTAATTTGTATAGGGGCCCGCTAGAAAATGTTACTTTAACTTTACCCAATAGACATAAAAGGAGGTGGTGGGTTTCTGCCCCTCGCCCCCCAATCCCTTTCTACGCCCTTATGCGCAGGGCTTTAACGATTCCGGTGGGTTTTGCGAATTTCGATGTAAACCTGTTTATTTGTCATTGGGATTTTATTTTAAAAATATATCGTTCTATGACGCAATCTAGTCTTTCAATTGTCAAGCTGTCAACAATTAAATAGGAACTCATAGGTCTGAAACAATCTTTCTGACATAAAATGATTGGTGCGGTTTTGTAATGAAACTCAAGCGCTAGTGTCTTATCGGACCTGAGATTTTAAATTAGATAGATCGTGTCTTAGGACGACGTGTCATTCCACCCTTTATTTCGACAAAACAAACCTAAACCACTGTTTATTATCTTCATTAGCATTTAGTGGGTTTGTTTTATCAGTCGGTTTGCCTTCAAACACTTCCCAGCTCTCGTAATTTATCGAAACACTGATATACGTTTCTAGCTTGTAAAAATGGGCGGAGACTTTACCGCCCATTTTCACTGAAGCGATTGTTCGACCTGGTTGGTATGGGAGTGGCTTGTGCTTGGCGGGAGAATTTATTCTTACCCACAATGCCTTGCTGTAGTTGTGGTGGGGAAGAGACGCGCATGAAAGCGAGTGGTAGAATGTGAAACTCGTAAGTACCTAAAAATGATCATCTTCTCTTAGCTTTGCCCTCTAAACCACTGATCTGATTTAAAACAAATGTATCAAACTATACTGGCGAAATATTTTAGAGCCTCTATGTTGGGTATCAATGTTTCTACGATACTCACTCAAAAGAAAATTAACTGTCGATATTAACATGAAATATGTATGCTTATTACAGGGCCTCGTAGAATATTGGCGCGCAGTCTGAAAAGTGAGATGCCAAGTACAGTTTTGTTAATTTCTCTTGGCTTTCAGTTCCTCTATACGTCCGTTAAGGTGGGATGATAGGAATTGAGAGTTAAGGGTAGTATTTTTTTTCAGTTTTACAGCAAATAAAAATGTACAAAATAAGTAAAATACATTTTCAGCAAAAACAAAGTTTCATTTTCTTCATATAGTAATCTCAACCTAGAATTTTATGAGAACTTTTTCTATTTATTTAGAACGTTTATCGTAAATTCTAATAAGCTCATGACAGATATTTATTAACTGTTGAGGTTACGATGTGAAGAAAATGAAACTTTGTTTCTTCTACTGAAGAGATATTTGATTTATTTTGCCAAAAAAATGTGTTTATTATGAAAACTCAAAACACTACTATTTTCTCGCATCCCCTTCTATCCCACATCAAAGGCTACCGTAATATTTTTAGTGGATACTCTCGGACTATCTGAGGTCAATTTTTAACAGTCCTAGAAACAATTCATTTATTGATATAAAAAATATTTGACTACGCAGTCCGTTTAGGGTACACACATTTATTAATTAGGCTAGTGGAACAGGTATGAAGAAAGTAAAATTTTAGTGCAGTTATACCTTCATTTGCTTGAAGAGAGAGAGTGAGAAACCATCTTTGAAACACCACCCTCAATGCACCCGATGGAATTCGAACCCCGATCCCCTCATCATCAGCAGTCCAGACCAAGACAAGACTGACGACTAAGCATAGCCTAATGGTTTGAGATGGTGTTACCTCTTATTAAAAGACTATAAAGTGCAAATAAAATAGTTATATTCATTTTAAGTAAATTACCGAGAGTATAATTAAGTATAAACAACATATTTTATGTGTGTAATATCTTATCTTACTACTCTTATGATGGCAAAGAGCATATGACTTACTACTTAGGCTATTAATGGCACTTGCAGGGAAAAAATCAAATATGGTTATTTTTTTGAACTTTCATTTAAGAATAAATATTTATTTTCAAAATTTTGACATTATTTTCTGTACTTGAGATTAACTAAAAACAAATGAAATCCCTATATAACTGAATACACTTTGGTTTTAAACAAACCTAATTTATCGTGATAACAATAGGCCTATTTCCTTATTCAAATAGGCCTAATAAAATATTTTACTAAGCTATTAACAGATGATTATTTTATTTCAATTATAATGACTAAACGTTGAAATAAGAAATTTTAGCAAACATCAACACACAAGGTGTGTAATAATTAAAACGCTAGCCTGATAAGAAATGTCTTTACGCAATCGTAAGGGTGATATTATTTTAATAATTAATTATATTATTTTATAGATTAAAAGTTCTGTTTTTTTTTATAGTCTTTTATTTTAATTTTAAATGAATAAACTGTTTACTTTTAGCTAGATATCACACGCATTTTATATTTGATAAAAGCCCGACTATTGCGTTAAATGAATCTTAGCTATACGTGTTCTTGTCGAGAAGGAAGGATCACCAGCAGTGAGGAGATGTGCGCATTTCAAGGGGTATATCAAGCGACATTTCCTTCTCGAAGCTTCCTAGAAGAAAAGGGGTGAGGTCATCCAGGTGCGTCTCTTTCCACGGAAAGTGCGTTGTCTTTTTAAATAGAGACGTAGAAGGATTTCACCACACCTTACAACTCGACAGTTCTACACAAATAAATCTTACTACCCGCTCGAATATTAAATATCGTAATTTTGATTATATATTTAAATAATAAATTATTGATATGTATAATTACATATCATTACAGGTGTAAATAATTTTAATTACGGGAATGTCCCTATGAGGGAGACATTCCAATTAATTTAACTCAAGAGATAACTTAGGCCTATTTGTTTAATGTTGGGAGCTTCCTATTTTTTACAGATAAATCCGCCCTTGTTTACCAGTTTTTATAAATCCATTTCAAGTAATGTTTCAATATGTCCTATTTAAATATAAAATCGAAGCGCATCTGTCGAAACTTGCACCTATTACCCACGAGTCGAAACAAAAGCAACATCGACAAAACATCTTATTCGAAGAAAATAAAACAGTTCGACGAATAAATTTACATTATATTTAAATTGAAGCGTTCGCACATACCAAAACTTAATTGTTTTAAAAGAAGATTTTAGTTTCTAGATCATCTAACTGTCTGATGGTCAATGTTCTACGGGATCCGTTGCAATGGCTGCATGGTCTTAGACGTCACTCTCAGATTATACTAGAGAGCCGATGAAGGGGAAATCGTTGGTTGAATCTCGGTCGAGTGTTCTCAATATACCATTTCTATTTATTAGGATAAAATGTTGATGTTTTTAGGGATCATGTCGGCAGTAGCGGCTTTTCAACCAGGGGCAAGGACCTTCTAAATGGGTGGTTGGGGAACCCCCAAGTTGAGAGTTGTTGGGATAAGCACAATAGAACATAAATGCTTTTTAAGTAAAGTTTTTAGTCGTTCCCATGGCCAGGGGGAAGTTTGATAACGGTACAGAAGAACAGTTATTTGACCCATGTTTTGGGAGGTGACCAATAGGAATGGTTTATTGTACTTTTTATTTCCTGGAAGCTTATGTATGTAAGTCTTGCAGCCCGGCAGTGAGCCTCACTAATGGTTTCTGTTTTCGTTCTGATCGGTCATTACATGTGCTCGGATTATTTTTATTTAAAACGTCCCAAGTTGAGGACTTGTGTTCGTTTATTATCGCGCGGGATAGACAAAAAGTATATATAATGTTCCTCCATGATTAATATTTAATGAACCTAATAACCTAATTATAAATTATAAGTTTCACATATTAATTTAAATAAATAGAAGCAATTTAGTGCAATAAAATAACAATTTAAATAGATCTATAGCCTATATATATTAAGGGTGACCTGGTGGTCTAGGGGTAATGTGTCAGACTTCTATGCTGGCGGCCGGGGTTCAATCCTCGGTCCCGGCAAAGATTTATCTGATTACAAACCCTTCCTTCACCTCTGACAAGACATCTTGTGAATGTGGGGAATGCCAGGCCTCCACCGTGGTTCGGATTCCACGTTAAACTGTACGTCCTTCATTTCATCTCACAATCAACCTACCATTACACATTAGCGTAAGTGCGTATAACCCGAACGGGTAGTAAGACACGGTGCTAATAATAATAATAATAATAATATAGCCTATATTGTGTCTCTTAATTAAGTAGGTAAACCAACATCACGCATCCATTAAAATGATCTCCTGCCAGACCTCTCATTTACAAACCAAACACCAACTCCGAGCCAACCTCCTTTCTCTGACACTCCCGTACGGTTATATACAGGCTAGACGCGCAGATGTTGGCTGCGCTTTGTGGCTGCGTGGTCTAACGCGCTACTCTCATGTTGGACTAGACTGTCGAAGACGGGGAGATCGGGGTTCAATACGGGTTGGGTGGACTGAGGATGGTTTTTCCACTCTCCTTCCACACAAATGAGGTTGCACTTCCTCTCAATTAAACCGTCCTAGTCCCTAAAACATTAGTGTAATTATAACATAGGCGTATAATCCGAACGGGTAGTAAGACGCGGTGCTAAAACAAAAGTTAGATAAAAACGTTTGAATAACCAATGAACAGACGCGTGCGTGGGGTTCTACCTCCGTCCTCTAGGTTTGGAAAGTCCTGCATAGCCTTGTGTTTGTGTTTTAGAAGTAGACTCACAGCCTTGTGTTTGTTTTAGAAGTAGACTCACAGCCTTGTGTTTGTGTTTTAGAAGTAGTCTCACAGCCTTGTGTTTGTTTTAGAAGTAGACTCACAGCCTTGTGTTTGTTTTAGAAGTAGACTCACAGCCTTGTGTTTGTTTTAGAAGTAGACTCACAGCCTTGTGTTTTTGTTTTAGAAGTAGACTCACAGCCTTGTGTTTGTGTTTTAGAAGTAGACTCACAGCCTTGTGTGTGTGTTTTAGAAGTAGACTCACAGCCTTGTGTTTGTGTTTTAGAAGTAGACTCATAGCCTTGTGTTTGTGTTTTAGAAGTAGACTCATAGCCTTGTGTTTGTGTTTTAGAAGTAGACTCATAGCCTTGTGTTTGTGTTTTAGAAGTAGACTCATAGCCTTGTGTTTGTGTTTTAGAAGTAGACTCATAGCCTTGTGTTTGTGTTTTAGAAGTAGACTCATAGCCTTGTGTTTGTGTTTTAGAAGTAGACTCATAGCCTTGTGTTTGTGTTTTAGAAGTAGACTCATAGCCTTGTGTTTGTGTTTTAGAAGTAGACTCATAGCCTTGTGTTTGTGTTTTAGAAGTAGACTCATAGCCTTGTGTTTGTGTTTTAGAAGTAGACTCATAGCCTTGTGTTTGTGTTTTAGAAGTAGACTCATAGCCTTGTGTTTGTGTTTTAGAAGTAGACTCATAGCCTTGTGTTTGTGTTTTAGAAGTAGACTCATAGCCTTGTGTTTGTGTTTTAGAAGTAGACTCATAGCCTTGTGTTTGTGTTTTAGAAGTAGACTCATAGCCTTGTGTTTGTGTTTTAGAAGTAGACTCATAGCCTTGTGTTTGTGTTTTAGAAGTAGACTCATAGCCTTGTGTTTGTGTTTTAGAAGTAGACTCATAGCCTTGTGTTTGTGTTTTAGAAGTAGACTCATAGCCTTGTGTTTGTGTTTTAGAAGTAGACTCATAGCCTTGTGTTTGTGTTTTAGAAGTAGACTCATAGCCTTGTGTTTGTGTTTTAGAAGTAGACTCATAGCCTTGTGTTTGTGTTTTAGAAGTAGACTCATAGCCTTGTGTTTGTGTTTTAGAAGTAGACTCACAGCCTTGTGTTTGTGTTTTAGAAGTAGACAGTGAAACTATAATTTATTATTCTCAGCAGCATTCTACTATTTGCGATCAATCTAAGGAGTACCTCAACAGATACCAATAAGTTCTTGCATGGAATATATTTGGAAAGGAAATGCAATTGCCAGGTAAAATTCTTATTTTATTTTGATGGATGAAAAAATTAGATAGGAAATTTTGTTTTTTTCCTGAATTTATTGTTTTGTCTGATGATATCCAACAGCATCGAACACTTGTTCGAAGCAGTTGTCCAAAACGATTGGTTGTAAACTAATTGTTTCGACCAGTGGGTAAGCAGCCAAACGCGACTAGTTTCCCCTACCAACCGGCTTTCGCCCCCAGCGCTCGGACTGATTAGGGGCAGTTGAAAATTGACTCACCCTAAACAAAGAGTGGGGGGTAGGCCTTCCCTCACCCCTAAGTGTTTAGGGTTGGAGGGGAGAAAGGAACAAACAGGAAATGGCGGTTATTTTTTTTGTCTACAAGTTTGGGTTGAAAAGGGGACCAGGTAGTAATGTATTACCCTCTTTCAGCCAATAAGGGAGGAGGGAATCCCCTGCAGACACCTGCCGCCATCATCATGCACTGTTGAGTCGTGGGTTTCATTCAGGAGGAAGGAAGGGAGGGATTCTAGTCTTGTCTACTACCCCCTTCTAACCCTCACACTTCTGTCGACCGGGTAGGAGGGGTAAGACAGTCGGACACGGTCTCAATAGGGCCTACTAGGCCTCAAGGTCGGAAAGTTTTCCGGCGGACCGGCTATACATTTGTTTAAATTAACCCACTCACCCACAAATTAACAGAAATTTAAAATAAGCAATACCAACACACACACACAAAATAATCCAGAAAGAACCAACCCCACGTCAACCGTTCGTAATGACTCTGCTTTTGTTATACCCTGATTTTGGTAGGGGGAACAGTAGCTGGTGGTTACTAAAAGAATGTCAATATATTCATACGTCAAGTCATGTTATCTGCAGCTGTCACTATTGATAGATATTATCAATATCCATAGGCCTACATATACCATAAATAATAAAGTAAAATGTCATGCTCATTATTGTTGGCGGCAAAGAATTATGTTTATATTTTCTAAATTGTTCTTCTAACCAAAATCAGGGTCTATCGGTCATATAATAACATTATGTTCTGATGACGCGGTGATCGAACGTACTTTGGGCATTTATTAGTTTGAGAAATATGTGACATTGCCTACCTGTGACGTCACGGCCGGCATGTTCATGAATTTATGTTTTACTCAGTGAGTTTTAAAGATAACTATAGCCTTAAGTTGAAACAAAAACTATAAATTCTTAAATAATTCTAAATATAGCCCTACAATGTCACAAAATTAAGATATTTATCTTTAAGTAGTTTTTTCTAAACATAATTATTTTTATAAATCCTCTACAACTTAGGTAATTTATCTTGGACTCGAAAATGGCCTGTAGGAATCTTCCCGTTAGGATGTAGACTAAAAAAAGTCCTTGGTAGCATATGTCTATCGAGAATAGGAAACAAGAAAAAGGTAATTTTAAAAAGCAAGTTAATGTTTTCAGGGCCCAAATATTAAAGGGAGTGTGTAAACTCGTCAGAGGAAGAGGGGAAGGGTTATCAGCACATATACAAGAGCCCTTTCAGGATGAACTACTCATGTTCTTCCCTCTCTTTCTATTTCGTACATTGGTGTCTAAGTGTGACAGTGCTTAGACTGCTTAGCTGCGTCAAGTTAAGATGCAACCCGCTTCGCAAAATAGCTTAGAAATCTCCACGTAGGTAACTTAAGTCCTAAAAAAGTGAATCGCGATTACGTATATAGCTTATAACCAATTTAAGACTTTTTTTCCGCGTCTTAACACCCGTCCGAGTTACACGTTTAGAACTATGTAGACCTAGACTGTAGCTACACTAATGTGTTGGAGCTGGAAGGTTGGATTTGGAGGGCCTACTCGCATTTGCATGGAGGGAGAATGGAAATCCATTTAAGAAAACCACTCTCACTAGACCCGAGCCCCCGATCACTCCGTTAAAGGCAGTCCAGTCGAATCGAGAGAGTGTGACGCCTTGAACCATTCGACCAACGAAACGAGTGACTAACGTGTTTTCTTAAAATGTTTTGTGTACAGAACTTATGTATATAACATTAACTTATTTAATAAAACGAGTTTATTTATGTGAACTACAAAATCTATAAAATCTCTAGGTTGGATTGGTGATCCCGACTAAGGTAATGGACATTTTGTAACGGTTCTAACACTATACAAAAGGCCTATAGGCCTTCTTTACACTCCAATTTTCACTGAAAGGACTTTTAAAAATTCATATTCATTGATAACATCATCAACTCTGTTCTGCCTGTGTATAGTAAAATGTTTCCATCTCCCTCTGTCCTACCATTCTTCCTTCTTTTAACTACTTACATTTGTCTCCTCTCGCTTGCACACTTTCTGTTATCTGCTCCTCTTCTCTCTTTCCTAGCCTCCTTTGTGTTATTTTACCTACATACTTTCTTTACATCATTTTCTTCGGTATCCTCTCCTTTTCCATCCTCATTACATGTCCATACCATCTCAGTCTTGCT
Source organism: Timema monikensis (assembly GCA_902151445.1). Lineage (NCBI taxonomy): Eukaryota > Metazoa > Arthropoda > Insecta > Phasmatodea > Timematidae > Timema > Timema monikensis. The sequence goes on along the minus strand of CABFVZ010004589.1, from coordinate 4,157 downwards.
TCCTCTACTATCTCATGTACTTCCTGTAGGCCTTACCCTATTTATTGACAACACCTTACTATTATTATTATTATATTATTATTATTATTATTTATTTGAGGTATTTAACGTGAACTTTCTGAACCGACTGATCATATCAGCACATGAGTATTTCTATGTGCGAGAGCGAAAGGACCTACCAATTTTGCCGGGAAAGGTATTTTCACATACCTAACGGGGTTATTTTACATTCCACAGTCGACATAGGACCAACAGCTTTACTTCTATTTCGAAGGAAGTTGTGCTACGGATATTTGTTTAGCTCTCAAGAAAAATCCGCTGACCCTAGCTGGGTTTGAACCCACGAATAACGGGTATTGAGGTGAGCACTTTACCTCAAGACCAACAAGGTCAACGGTGATATATATCGAAAGTGACAGCTGTAGATCACATGACTTGACGTATGAATACGTGAAAGTATGTCTAAGTAACTTTAAAGGTAGTGTCGTGCGTACCGGGCTGCAAGGTGTGACGTGTGTATACTTGGTCCTGGATGTTTGAGCGATTGGAGCGCGCGCGGCGACCGATCAATACACCAGCAGGAGGCACAAAGGGGGGATAGGGGAAAAAGAGAAGGAGAAGGGAGACTCAATGTAACAAGAGGTTAAAGGCATTTTTATATAAGTTTTCATTTAATGTAAAAGTTAAATGCAATCAGGGCTTAAGCCAATTAATAAAATGCATTTTTATTTAAGTAAACGAGAATTGTGATTAAAAAGACTTTTTTTTCATGTTTAAGATAAAATTAAAAGTAAATTTGCTTGAATAAAACTTAAAAAATAAATTACCACACCATCAGAACAACTTCGAAAACAAACTACCCTGAACTTTTCTAGAACAATACCCGTCACTGAATTAGTAAAACAAAACTATTGTAATACAGTGCGTTCGGAAGGTCGTTGTGTACGTAGGACACGATACGCGGCACTTATGGGGTCGTCCATAAACCACGTAACGTGTTTTTCTTACCTTTTTAGCCCTCCCTCCCCCATGTAACATCATGTAGACATTTAGCCTAGCCCCCACCCCAACCTGTGTTACGTAACTTCTCACCAAGAATGAATGTCATTTTTTCATAGAGAAGTTTTGTTATTCTAAAGGAGGGATTCAGATTTAATTAACACTTCTTGTAATCCATTTTAAATCCTGATTTTAAATGATTTCAGAGAATATTATTATTTATACAGACATAAATATACAAATTTTCTAAACTATATTTTGGATTAATCGACAATTTTGCTTTAGTTAACTTATCGATTCCTAAACTCATGTTTCGTTCCAACATCGATCCTGGATCGTGGCTTCACTCTCGAAAAATACTAGATGGCCAATGAAACGGAGATCTGGATTCGAATACCTGTCGGGTGAACTAAGAGTGGATTTTCCTAAATGGTTTTATATTCTCTCTCCACGCTAATGAGGGTAGATTACCTCTAACATTCTACCTTCATTTCTACTCCATTAGATAAATATTGCTTCTTTCCATTTCACTACATCTTTTTGAGACTCTTACACTGTTTCTTCTTCTTCTGGATATCACTTTTTATACGCAAGCAACAAACAAGTCTCCTTTTTTTGAAGACATTATTTTTGTTTTTGTACAATTACAAGCGATTATTCACGGTCTCTGTAAAAGAATGTGCAGTAGGAATCTAAATAATACTCAAAACTTATAAACTAAGGCCGCTTCGACTGACAGCTGATATCCAACTAAAATCACGTGAGGGGGTCAGTAGATTGGACAAATTTAAACAAATGCGGTGAGTATAAACATGTCACTGTCATGTGCATGAAAATATGTGTTTTCGAATGTGCTTGGCGTTCGTAGACTCGGGCAGACAACAATAATATTATTTTTGACATTAAAATTTGAGTATAAGATCTGTGTTACGTAACACTTTGATGAACCCCACCCTCCCCCCATGTAACAGCATGTAGACATTAGAGCTCCCCCATGTAACATCATGTAGACATTAGAGCTCCCCTCATGTAACATCATGTAGACATTAGAGCTCCCCCCCCTCAAAGCGTTACGTGGGTTATGGACCACCCCTATAAAATGTGCCGGAAGTAATGTGCGCGAGCGTCTATTTCAGGTCTGGACCCATTTAATTTCATTTGCAAACACTTCCTGCAGCTCTGTTTGTGAGATGTTTCTTATGTGCGCAGTCATTGCAGTTTTTAAGTCACGATCACGATACAGTGCTGCTTTTGTTGCTCCCACAGATAAAAGTCTGGTGGAGTAAGATCCGGCGATCAAGGGTTTAGGAATGACACCCTCTCCGAAAATCTCATTCATAAGTTTGATAGAGTTGTTAAGTTGTGTGCTCATTAGCGCCATCTTGCTCGAGCTGGCCGATGAAATCATGGCGCATTGGACAGAAGCGTACACTGTTCACTGTTCACAGTTTCCTCAAAGAATAAAGGGACGACAACGCGCCGTCTGGATATCGCAACCAACATGGCAAGTTTCGGGTCATACACTGGTGTTTCGTCCACAGTATGAGGACTCTCCGTCGTCCACAGTCGTGTGTTTAACATAACCCGAGAGGTGGAACCAGTCCTCATCGGCGAACAAGGTGATATCAAGAATATCAACAATTTTCGTTTGAATAAAATTTATAAGCCAGTCACGATAACGGAGTCGTTTATTCATGATCAATTCTTACACCGCTATTACTTTGTATGCAGCTCCAAGATCAGCACAAAGACCTTCAAAAAGTATTATTTAAAGCACTCGCCTTCACAGAATTCACTACTTCTATTGATACTTTCAGTGAGTGGTTAAGTTCATCTGATAATGTCTTAGCTGCCAAAGCTTGTCTGTGAATGATACAGTGGGTTCCTATTATAGTAGGACTTTTATCTTTTACCGTCTTATGACTCCTGAATAAATATTAATCTGGACAATAAATATTTTTATCTGGTCCATAGGTTAAAAGTGTGTCTTATGACTGCCAGATAGCATTTATCTGACAGATAAAATTTATTTATCCATCACATTTTTAAAAGAAGGTTTAAACTTGAAAGACAACCTAGCTTCTGCGCCCACGTGACCTCTGTTTACTCGCACTCGTTTAGCCGCCATTATTTAAAAAATATTGAGCGTTATAGCTACTAGCCAGGTTGTACGCATGCGCGCATCAGTAAAAACAGTACCAACCTTGCGTTTTATATATAAAAATATAGTTATCCTACAGATAACTATCTGGAAGATAAATTCAGTTCATAATACGCGTAAAATATTAAAGTGTCTGATAACCTCTACTTAGTAGCTAGTTTTAACATCCCAATGGCCATATTTATCCGAGAGTGATGAGACCGGCCCTTAAGGAATCTAGAACGAGAGCCAAGCATAGCTGGTGCACAAACCCCCACAACTATTTCCCATGAAAGTCTATTTTAATCTAAAAACTCACAAACAGCAGACATGATGTCAGAAGCTTTTGATGTTTTCTCCAAAGCTTTTATAAACAACATTTCTTCTCTAAATTCTCCGCCGTCCACAAATCGACAATGAACTACCAATTGACAGCGCTGATCCAAATCAGTGGTTTCATCACACTGAATTAAAAGCAAGGTGAAGCTTTTATTTTTTCTATAAGTTGTGCTTTTATATTGTCAGCAAGGTAATCAAGCCTACAATTCCCTGTATTGTCAGAAAGAGATATTTTTGATAACTTCTGTCGGCTTTCATCACCAAGAACAATGCTAGCAGCTGTTGACACACACTGTTTCACTAGTTTAGCTGATTGTACGAGCTTTATTCTCTTTGGCTATTAATAAAGCAAGTTCATATGAAGCTTCCACGACTTTGGCCGTTTCTTGATGATTATTATAGGTGAGACTTAAATGGTTCTTATTTTTCTGAGAAATTATTTCCATTTGAACAGATTCTTTCGTGTGACTATTTATTTTGATAAGTGAGTAAGTTAATTTTAAATGTATATATTTCCAAAATTTAGATTATTATTATTATTATTATTATTATTATTATTAGTATTAGCACCGCGTCTTACTACCCGTTCGAGTTATACGCACTTACGCTAATGTGTAATGTTAGGGTGATTGTGAGATGAAATGAAGGACCTACAGTTTAACGTGGAATCCGAACCACG
>CABFVZ010004588.1:13993-38397 GCA_902151445.1 Timema monikensis | reverse complement strand
CCCGTCCCTTGGTAGATTCGACCACTATTCGAGCCCTAATTTCCCCGTCATCAGCACGCCAGTCTAACACGAGAGGGACGCCTTAGACCATTCGGCCACTGAAGCGGGATTTTATTTAGATGGGCCAGAGATAAATAAGGTGTAATTATGAGAAAATATATCCACATTTTCGTGAAAGGAGAGTGTAAAACTATTTTGGGTAGTAAAAAGCTGGTACATCTGGCCTAGAATAGAAACCCGAACTTTCATTCACCAAACCATCCATAATATTACGAGAGTGGCGCCTTAGCCCTAACACGAATTTTGAAAGATTGTTTCCCGCTCAGATTTGTTTTTATTACAGTTAATAATTTCTAGGCTCTCTATGAAACTACACACGAAAATCTTGTAACTTTTTTCAACTTCATTAGAACTGAGAACTTTTCATCGATTTTCAGCTGTTCACGACATAACAAACAAGAACCAAACGTAAATATAAGGAACTGATAATATTATTTATTATTATTATTATTATTATTATTATTAGCACCGCGTCTTACTACCCGTTTGGGTTATACGCACTTAGGCTAATGTGTAATGGTAGGATGATTGTGATATGAAATGGAGGACCTACAGTTTAACGTGGAATCAGAACCACGGTGGAGGCTGGCATTCCTCACGTTCACAAGTTGTGATTAATACACATCTTATCAGAGGTGAATAAATGGTTTGGTAATTAGATAAATCTGTACCGGGACCGAGGATTGAAACTCTGACCCCAGCTCAGAGGTCCGACACCTTACTCCTAGACCACCAGGTCACCTCCCTTTGAGAGTAATTCTGTAACATTACCCACCCCTGACTTAAAAGGTTTGTTCTTGAAAGATTAAGGGAGGATTCCTTGTCTAGGGTTAATTGTGATGGTTAGCGCGCCTAGCTTCTAAAAGACTGCGGGAGAAACAATGGAATATTAATGGGAGATGTAATACTGTGAATGCAGATAAAATAGAAACAGAGGTGGAAGGTTATCTGATGAGTCTTTAGGAAGAGTCGGGGAAGAGAGGGGAAGGTTCAGCTTCCACCACAGTCAAAGATTACTCCTTGACCACACTTAGGCCTAACGTGGTGAGATTGTAAGCGTAATAATGAGGAGTGCTTAAGGTAAGGGAACGCAAGTTAAGGCCACCGTCTCGGCCAGTGATAAAGTATCAACCGCTGTCAATTCACACATATTAAAATACAATGTATGTGTCATTTACTGGAACTACTTCTCTATTCTGTCCAAGATTATGCTCCCCTTTCGCCCTTCAGTTACAACAACCCTTTGTCTCGTCTCTAAGAATGAGGGAAAAGAAAACTACGAACCTTCTTACCTCAATATAAAGAGAAAAGCTCGTTGCTAATTCTCAAATATCTTAAAATTTTATATTGTGAATCTATAAAAAAAAAAATACTGTATTTGTAAAAGGAAGGCTAAATCTAGAACTCTTTTTCATCAAGCCTAGTCTCATAGCTCTTCAAAATTGTTGAAAAAAAGTCGTTAAGAAGAGCTAATTTTATATTTTCACACATTTTACCTACTGATAAAACTCGAACTTTAGGGTTGTTAAGGTAAAAGAGCCCTGTTGGAAACTTCCGACTTTATTTTGGCGTGAACCTTATTTTGAAATAACGCATCATAGAATAATTAAACATCCGGGGTTTTTGCGGTTTTTATGGCAGTAACTTTCTAAATGAAAATATAAAGTTGTTATTAAATTCCGGGACACCCTTGACAGATATTCAAGAACTGTTGAAGTCACGATGTGAAAATAATTAAATTATATGGTTTTACTAGAGCAGTAGTTTATTTATTTTAGCCAAACAAAATTGTCCATAAAAACTGCAAAACAGTGATTTTTTATCACGTCCCCTTCCAACCCAACTTAGGGTCCGCTTTTTAAAAGTAGCGTATTTGCCATGGTCATATTGGCATTTGAACAGAAAATTTTTTACGTCAAGAAAAGGCTACTTTCAAATTCGGCGATGACATAATAAATACTCAAGAACTGTTGAGATTAACATGTGTATTAAATTAAACTAAGATTGTTTAATGAAGGGTTATTAAATGTATTTTTATACAGGAAGATTTTTAAAAAAAGACTAAAAATTCAGACCATAACTCGCATTCACTTCCATTCCACACTAAGAGGGCCTAGCTTGCTTGATTCCACTGTGGTGTAGCTTTTAGGATAGGTTCATAGTGTTATCAGTCATGGTAAGACTTCTAGCTTCCAGGATAAACGAAGGGTACACATTGAAAACTATGGTTTTAGTTAAATATATTTTTGTTAACTTGTCTAACTCTTATTTTTTCGTATTAGTATCATATTAACAAATATGTACCAAATTGAGTATAGAAGAATCGGTCATCAATATGAGACCGCAATGCTGTCTTGTATCACTTTCGGTGGAAATTGAAACCGATATCTGATTACTCGAACACTTGAAATGTAGTTTAAATTGGAAAGGAACGAAACTTGAATTAAATCATAGGTTTAGGATTGCTGTATTAAGTGAGTAAAATTCTTGATTTGTTTAGTTATTTGATTACTTAGTATTGATGCCAAATGAAAAATTATTTAATTTAAACAATTAAAAGGAGTGCTATAATATTAAGGATGTGTTTTTTTTATGCTAAGTATTGGTGAATAGTATAATAGAATATAGCTTTAAATATATTTTTTCTTTAGTATTATACAATTTAATCAAAATTCATTTAATGTATTATAAGTTTACCATATACATCCATGTACAGACATAATAGGTATAGATTATAGATACACAGAAAACTCAATTGTGTGAAATATTTTTCTTTAAAAATGAAAACACTTTTACAAATATTGTACTCTAAATACAAGATAATTTAATAAAATACAATTATAATAACACATAACATTGTATTTATTTATTACAAATAAAATGTACATATTATTACTATAACTATGAGGAAGTAAATTTATATTTTGTGTATGGGTTTATTTATATTGTACTATACACATCCAGCCTCTAGTTAACCTCTGCCATTTACCAAACAAAATATATCTATCTATCAATTGACAAAGGGAACTTTGAATCCGTAGTCGTCAGTATATTTGGTTTGTTGGCAGCTCTGAATATTCGAGTCGAAGAAGCATCATGGCGACTTTCGGGAGAGTGTTTACAAAATTATTGCAATCTCCTGTCAAATTTACGTGTACAAGAAGATCTTTCGTGACATTTAAACATCCCAAATTCTTCCGTATTATATCAGCAACCTGTTTATGCATTGCTAGTGGCGGATTAGTGTTTTACGTAAAAAACAAATTTGGCAATGTCAACACGGTGCACGCTTTTAAGGCCCGAAAGGTAAGAATAAACTTAGCTCATATTACACACATTAGAAATACATTCCTGAAATATGATTTATGTTATAGAATATCAATTTAAGTTATTTATATTTTTTTAAACTAAAATTTTACTAGTTTGATCAATGTCTTGTTTGCTCACATTCTTAATCTCAAACCTTTATTCACATTCACTGTGTTTTTCGTAGACTTAGGTTAGTGTCAAGGCCAAATTAATTTGACCTTGCTGCTTCTGCGTATCGAGCTAAGAACTTAGTGTTGGAGGGAAAATAAAATACATTTACAAAGGGTCTAGGCTTATATTAAAATATATACTGTTATGTTCCACTATGAATGAACCTGTTTCTTCATTTTATTAATAAGTAGGCATGTTGTATTTGATGGAATTATTTAAAAAAATGCATTGTTACCAAACCATTGTACTATATGAGTTGCGGCTCAGGCCTCTTTATCGCCATATAGTAAAAAAAAAAAATCCTACATATTGCTTTTAAAATTAATAGGCCCACTATTATTTAAAATGAAAAGTTAACTTAAAGTCAAGAAAAAAACTAAATAAATGGCTTTGATAATAACTCACACATGACTCGATATTGACTCACAATGTTGTTTGAAAAATAAAAAAATAATCTGCTGAATTAAATTTTTAAAAAAATTAAGTTTTGACATACCTGTAACCCATACCAATTTTAATACTGTCTCATACAAAGCCTATATCAAGATTAAAGGTAGGCAAGCTAGTTAGGATTATGTTAAAAAATACTACTTAACTAGAAATAAATTATATATAAGCATATAACCCGAACAAGTAGTAAGATGTGGTTCTAAAAAAAACAGTCGCTAACAGTGGTGACCACAATCGATATATTTCACTTGCGGGCTTACACCATGTAGTTGTTTTTTTTAATCCATAGTTTTGCAACTATAAACTATGGGCTAATAGTTTGCATTAAAACTTAAGTGTTGTTTGCTCTCTATTGCAATGATATAGGTCAAGTAAACCAAATTCCTTAGTTACATTGTGAAATAGTTTGTTACATATAAAGAGCTTCCATTACTAATACATGGCTTTCAAGGGAAAAAAGTCCCTGCATCTTACTAGGTAGGCCACTTGTTTGAGTTGAATGTATATAGGTCTATATTAATTATTCTATTGCGCTATGGATGAGTAAAGTTGAATCTGTAGGAAGTGTACCTGCATTTGCGTGTAGATAAGGAGAGGTTAACCAATTAAGAAAAACACCCTCGACTGGAATTCATCCCCAATCTTCCCATTATCGGCAGTCCATTTTACTGTGGTTGTGTTTTTAATGTACCGGTAAGGTTGTAGTTTTCAATTTTGTGTATTAATTTTATTTAAGCCATAAGTTAGTTGAATTATACTTTCAGTTAGTACTGTATTATGTAATGTATTCATGTCTTAATCCTAAATAGCTATTGGTCTAGACCTAAGTTTAGTTTTAATGAATGCAGGGTATACTGATCTTGTATAAAACTCAAGGCCATGTATACCACTTTTGAATTAATTTTTATAAATAATTGTTTGGAATCTTCTACAAAAGCTTCATTGTTATTCATTTAATTGTGTTATATTAACGTACCCATACTAAAGCTTATAAATATCAAAATAATATGCAGACTTTAACTTTGTAGTATTGCAAGAATTGTGGACAGAAGTAAAAATACTTGGATGTCGATGTTCAACTTTTGCATTCAGGTGCAATCTTCAACTTATATTAAAATTGGGTGACCTGGTGGTCTAGGGGTAAGGTGTCAGACTTCTGTGCTGGCGGCCGGGGTTCAATCCTCGGTTCCGGCACAGATTTATCTGATTACCAAACCCTTCCTACACCTCTGACAAGACATCTTGTGAATGTGTGGAATGCCAGGTCACCACCGTGGTTCGGATTCCACGTTAAACTGTAGGTCCTTCATTTCATATCACAATCACCCTACCATTACACATTAGCGTAAGTGCGTATAACCCGAACGGGTAGTAAGACGCGGTGCTAATAATAATAATAATAATATATTAAAATTAGTTACCAAATGGATTTTTTTTTTCATTATTTTGTGTAGGCCTTACTACAAAATAGCTAGATCTACTGGGACAACATAGTCTTTAATATTTTGCTTCTTACTAAAGATGTCACAAATTCACAGTAAATTTAAAAAATAAATATTTGTACTTGTTTTTCAGGCTACCTACCAAATATAAGAAACTAATTTTGTTATGGCCAATTTAGTTTTTATAGGTGCTTATTATGAGTAGAGTAACCAATGCTTAGATCCACACTTGTAAACTTGATGAATTCGGCTTTTGCAATTAGTAGGCCTAAATAATACACACACATTGATGATCACGAAATCTGAAGTGTAAAGCTTGCACTAAACTGGATTGTCGGCAACAGGGAAGTGGAGGTTTGAATCTCAATCCAATGCACGGGGTGTGGGGGGTTTCCTACAGGTGAATTTTATTTTTGTGATTTTCGCATCTACTGTACTCTTTCACACCAATTCAAGTTTATTTCCTCATAACTACCCTTCTTATACCTAGCCTTTAAACTGATCTTTCAAAAATCTTTGTATTGGATGTAGTAATAATAATAATATTTTTTAAGATATAATACATGGGAGTATGCGTGGAATATATTACATGTTTCCAGAATGAAATTTTCCATTAAGTCAAGGTAGGCAATGACAAATGTGGCTTTGTTTGGCACAATGTGATTTACTCCAGATGTTCTCAGCAACCATAAGTGACAGTGATAGGCCAGCAGTTGACATACCAGACTTTTGTTTATAGGCTGCGGTTTGAATCCGACCATCTTAACCGGGCATATCTTTTACCCCTTCAATGATATTCTTCATCCACTCCCCAAGCAGATATTGAGTAATCTAAGTATTAATGTACCTTGAAAGTTCACCCTCCTCTGCCTGTTCCCATTGCCTAAACCAAGATGGTGATCATAGATAGATTTGTGACAAAAGGTATTGAATTTAAAAATTGTACTCTTAAACTATTGCATATTTACACTGATGGTTTAGGAGCAATGAAGGTATAATCTTGAGGAAAATATACCTTTATTGCGTGGAGATAGGTTGAGGAACTATTTTGGATAAAATATCACCTTCAGAACACCCAGCCGGAATTCAAACTCCGACCTCCTTGTCACCGGTTAAACATAACAGACGAGGTTGTAGCCTTGGTGTACGATGCGGGTAACCTTGATGAAAACATACTAACAAAAACATCAAACAATATCTTAGATAACCCTCCCAAGACTCCAAAGCCAAGAGTATAAACCACAGCTTCAGTTGAGTCTCGACAGTTCGAGTTAGACGGGCCCATTCAGAGATAATCCCCCATTTGACTTTTCAGGGAACACCACTCGAGATATGGTGCCTGTAGGTCCACCTCGAACTGTCTAAAATCCTAATTACAGCCGAGTCCCAAAAACTTGTTTACAGGTGCACACTACTTTAATAGCATTTATTTAGTTGAGGTTGTTACCGTGCACTTTCTAAACCGACTGATTATATTAGCACACGATAATTTCTACGAGCGAGAGCGAAAGGGCCTACCAATTTTGTTGGGAAAGGTATCTTCACATACCTTCCAGGGTTCTTCTACAGTAGCCTCATGGCTTCTTTGGTGCTGACTGACAGCTGACTTCTGACAGTCAACATTTAGGTATATACCTAAATTTTGACCTTCAGGAGTGACAGCTGCTAAACACATGCTTTTGCAGATCATATGGTTAGGCGTAGGGATACATAGTTCGGTCTGGTAACTTTTCTAAGCTTTTAACTGTGAGCTGTCAGTCAGCACCAAAGAAGCCATGGACTACTGTACATGCCACAATCGACATGGGACCGACGGCTTTACTTCCCCTCCGAAGGAAGTTGTGCTACATATAATTATCACTCAAGAAACACCCGTTGACTTCGGCTGGGTTTGAACCCACGAACATAGGGTTCTTTGGCCACTACTTTTAACTCAAGACCACCGAGGTAGACATTAACATTAAATAAAAATTATTATTTTTAATTATACTTTTTGGGGGGGTAAGGGTGCAGGTGGGAGGCACGTAACCGGGGGCTCCGTAAATAAAGTTTGTTCAGAGCCCCACGTCTGTTAAAGGCAGCAGCAGCCCAGCTTTTCTGTCCGTGTGAACAATTCTCAGCTAGGTTAACCATCATGTTTGTTTCCTTTTGAGTCCTTCCTGGCACCTTTTACTGCGCCATCAATCACTCACAACTCTTAGCGCTTCAACTGATGGGTAAAGAAACAGAGCATACATCAGTCATACAGGGAGGGAATCATTTGTTTATTGGGTCGTTAAAAGTTCATCTGCGAAGCTAAAGAGCAGCCTACCGAATGTCATAATAACCGTCTTGGGGGGATAATGTGGGAAAACTTTTCAGACATCACATTACCCGTCAGAGCTACCAAGAAACTTCAGTGATTCCAGTAAACAGGACGAGAATGATTAATTTTAAGGGTCCGTATCACCCAACCTAGGTGGGTAATACAGCTCGAACCAGGCGTCGCGATTTTCTTAAAATAAATTGTATGACACATTCGTACAAACTATATCATATAGATAACTTGGCACAAAATTTTCTTAAATAGGTTTTCAGTAAACTATCTTTAAAAAAGCTTCACAAAAAAAAATTTGTTGATCATAGTAAACAAACAGTAACTTCAATCAAATTTGTTCAAACATTGTTTAAAAAAGACTTCTAAAATCAGTTATTAGTAAATTACCCTCAACTTTTTACTATTTATAAAATAAATAATCGTATACAGCATGGAAAATAATCACCGGTAACCATTTTGAGCTAAATAAAAGGCTTTTTTTTTTTTAAAAAGTCAAGGTTTCTAAAATTATGTTGTACGTAAACTAATCCTAAACTAATTTATTTTAGAAAAAAAACATATGTTATAATTTTTTAAGTAGAACAATCCCCAAATACCAATTTTGAACTAACCTGTTAGAGCTGTTTTAAAAAAATCTAAAAAATCAATCAGTAAACTATTAAATGATTTTTTAAGAAAAAAGACTACTGTAAAAAAAACTTCCCAACCAAATTGTTGTCATTTTCGAAATATTTACAAATTAAAAGAAAATTGTCTGTAGATTAGCCCTAAACGAATTTTCACCCTAAAACCACATTGTATTTTTTGCTATGGGTTAAACACGTCCCATATAAATATACTAAACAAAATAGTTAAAGCTATTTCCAAAAAATTTATAAGTTTCTAAAAACTCTCGTCACTAGCCCCTTGAACTAGGTCTAAAAATAAAAATAAAGTTTATAGATTAGGCCATATAACATCTATCTAAACATCAAGTTTGAACCAAAATGTGTCAGATCAAGGTACTGAAACAAATAGAGACAGATTGTAAAATACAAATTTTTGGATCTGGGGGCACATAAAATGATGAGTTTAACGTACGCCATAGGCTGATCACACACTTGATTAGACAAGACAATTCGTATTTTGAAAAGATATTCGACTAGACAATTTGTCTCTAGAAAATACATTCGATCACAAGTAGTGGTGGTCAGAGTAAAGATGGCGAGCGATGAAGAAATAGCTGTTATTCTGTGGTACATATTATTATAAGATGGAAAACTTGTTCGTGGCTGTTGGGTGCATCCAATTAACGCCAAAAGAAATGTATGTAGTTTAATAAATTAATTAAATAACTTCTCACAATGGAAAATGCCACGGGAACAAAAGTAAAAAACCACGAGGTATGGTAGCAGGGTTAGCAGTCAACTCATAAAAACAAACAAACCACGAGATACGTCAGCAGGGTTAGCAGTCAACTCGCGCATGCGCGGATGGAAATGTCTTTAGTGAAAACATAAATTCATTGTCCTACGACCAGACGTCTAATCGTGACTAATTGTGATTAAAGCTGTCTTTTGCCAAGCCATTGTCGGTGTGCGGCTCTACCATATAAAATGCATGTTAAGTTTGACGTCAAGACGTTTTGTGTAGTCCGGCGTGCGGCCAGCCATACTTGGTCTTCTACTGGCAGTGGCGGAAATGCAACAGTTTTCTGAGCTTAGAGCACCTATCCCAGATAGTAATATGATGACGATGATGATGACTATGCCGTGCCATTAGAAATATTAAGCTTGATTTAAGCTTCACTAACCAGACCATGGCAATTATAGGAACAATTTCCCTTTTGGAAAAATACCTATGGTACTGCTGGGAATCGAACCTAGAGGCTGACCTTGGGATTAAATTGGGGCTTCTTTTTTCAAAATGATAAATTAATGAATGGGGGACTGGGTGTAGTCTGTTTTTGATTCAAATTAGTTTGTGAGTCGTGTACAGATGATCAGTTGGTCCAAAATATCTACGCTTTTAGCCATAATATACGTAATATATTCACACCTGTGTGCACCCGGACAAAGGCGTCAACCTCGTATTGTCTTTCTGACCAATATTGGTTATAATCCTGGTTGGGTGTACAGAGAGTTTTTTTTTAAATTAGGGGCCTCATTATTTTTCACACTTCCACCACGTAAATACGGATACATTTGCTCTAACTTTTACTTTCCTCATCCCGACCCCGTTTGTGTAAATATCCAGACAGCAGAGATGGTTGGTAGGATGCGTATAGTATTAAAAAAAACGAACGTGACTTAAGTCAAATGCCTACTGAGCCCAGTGCTTAAAAATGGGCCCGGTACGAAATCTCTATCTCGTTACCAGGGTCAAAGCACGGCCTCCCCTCTCTTTATTACTTTGTTATACTTCACTTCAATGGCGGTGATACCTTATTTGTCTAGTAGGGATAAATTAGCTTAGCAAATAAAAAGGGGCTTTGACCTCAAATCTAAAGTGAGGCCTGGGGACCCTAGGTGAATGTTTGAAAATAGAATACTCCCAGAATATATCCAGGGTGGTCCTCGTCTAAATTATTTAAAAAAAAAAAAAAATTCTATAAGATTTTTGGACAAGTCTTTCTCCGGAAATTTAGTGTGTTCTTTGTCTTGTATCTTTTTGAATATTAGATACTTATTATATAAGTTGTTTGAAGGGATATTCTCCTGGACAAGTTTTGAAAATTGGATGCCTCTATAAGCTATTTTGAATGTTCTAAACCCGGATAATTTTTGAAAATTGAATGTGTCTAGAAGCTATTTTGAGTTTGATACAAGACCATTTTTTTTAGCCTAATATTAGATAAAATCGAAGGGGAGTAAATGAATCTAGAAAGGGTCAAGTTTATTCCAATCGGGAGGAGAGATACATTATTTCCCAAGGGGAGAAAGCCCCCGTCCTTCTCTGTTATCCCAGAATTGGGTGACTTGGATGTGTATGTTGTTTGTTTTTTAATCGGTGGTCACTTATACCAAAAAAGGTGACCTGGTGGTCTAGGGGTAAGGTGTCAGACTTCTGTGCTGGCGGCCGGGGTTCAATCCTCGGTCCCAGCACAGATTTATCTGATTACCAAACCCTTCCTTCACCTCTGACAAGACATCTTGTGAATGTGGGGAATGCCAGGCCGCCACCGTGGTTCGGATTCCACGTTAAACTGTAGGTCCTCCATTTCATCTCACAATCACCCTACCATTACACATTAGCGTAAGTGCGTATAACCCGAACGGATAGTAAGACGCGGTGCTAATAATAATAATTTAGTCAATTGGTACCAATAGAAAAAAGTTTTTTTCAAATTTTGTACTCAACAACAAAGATATAAGCTTGGTTTTAGAGGAAATGCACCCGTATAAGCGTGAATATTGGATTGGAGAACCCACACACTGTTAAGTCACACCCGAAAAACTACCCCTCAGTGCACCCGGGCGAGATTTGAACCTCGACTTCCTCGTCACCAGATGATCCAACGCTACATGCGAGTCTGACATCTTAGACCGTGTGGCCACCAGTCCGCGGATAGGATATGGTTGCACGTGGGAGTGATGGCCAGAAGTGTTTATTTGGTTTTCTTGTGTGTGTGTGTGTGTGTGTGTGTGTGTATGTTTTTTAAATCTCTGTTTGAATTATTATTCGGGGGGTACTAAGTTGACATGTTTTCCGGGAAATGATTCTACGTGGGGCGTCTGGTTTTGACGGGGTTTCGGCCGCCATGGGAGTCCACGTACGGTACTCTAAAGGTATCCTCGAGTGCTCCTAGGAGAGTACTCGTCAGGTGTTAACCATACCGACATCATTTTGGAGGTATAATAGGATTATGGGAGGAAGGAGCTTTTAGATACTACACATACTTTTTGCAATTAACACTAATTATAATATTTTACTAGTTTTATTTTTGGCACCGCATCTTACTATATTTAGAAGAAATGTACCTGCATTTGCGTGGAAGTAGAGTGAAACCCTATTTCCTATTTAGAAAAATCAACCTCGGCACACCCGACTGAGATTTGAACCCCGATCTCCTTATCGGCAGTCCAGTATATTGAGAGACTGATGCCATAGCCACTGGTATTCAACCTGTGGTACGCATACCCCCGGGGATTACCTGAAGACATTAGAGGGTATGTAAGTTAAAAAATATATAGATACACATATATTACGTTTTAAATGATAAATATTGCTCGCTTTGGTGGCCGCCGCATGGTCTAAGGCGTTACTCTTGCAAGACTGCTGAAGACGTGGAGATCGAGGTTCGAATCTTGGTCGTGTGTACTAAAGTTTTTTTTTCTAAAATTGTTTTCTACTTTACCTTCACGCACATGCAAGTGCACTTCCTTTAAACTCAACCTTCTTAAGCCCAACAAATTAGTGTAATTAGTACATACACGTACAACTCAAATGGGTAGTAACACGTGATGCTAAAAAAAAATCAAAACTTATTATTATTATTATTATTATTATTATTATTATTAGCACCGCGTCTTACTACCCGTTCGGGTTATACGCACTTACGCTAATGTGTAATGGTAGGGTGATTGTGAGATGAAATGAAGGACCTACAGTTTAACGTGGAATCCGAACCACGGTGGAGGCCTGGCATTCCCCACATTCACAAGATGTTAAAACTTATTAATCAATACATTTATTTATTTTGGATGTAACTTATTTTAGATGTAGAGTATAGACTATTTATATGGCTTTGGTGGTATAAAGTTAAAGAGAAATTATATCTGGAGGTACGCGAACAAAAAAAGGTTGAATAGGATCGACCGACCTTAGACCAATCGACCACTGAAGCGATTTTTTTTAAAATTGCCATTTAAAAGTTATTGCTACATTTCTAGTAGACTTTTCTGCTAAAATTGGGCTTTAAATAACCAAGAATATAAAAATAAATGAGGGGCTGGCTACCTGGTACTCAATCCATCAACATATTATGTATACACTATTGCATTCTGCGTCTAATTTAGGTAGGGTTATACAAAATTCAAATTTTTTTCCCCACGTCTTACTACCCGTCCGAGCCATAAGCATTTAGTTAAAATAATCAAGTAGGGTTGAGGAGATATAATTTGAAGGAAATGCGCCTGCTCTTTCGTGGAGGATGAGTGGAGAAAACATTTAAGAAAAAAAACATCAGTACACCTGACCGGGACTCGAACCCTAACCTAACTAGACTATTTGAGCCTGACATTTAGACCTTGTACCCACTGACGTGGATCTTTCTCTGTAAATGTAGTGCACGAGTGTTTTGTGTTAGTTTGATTATTTTAAAGTGCATTTCCTTGTAGGTTTTATTGTGTAAGCTTTCGTTTAGAACGAACACTTAAAATCTCCGAATGATCGCAGTACAAACATTCACATGATTCCAATGCTAAATCAAAGGCTACGTGACCGTGTTCCTGTGGATCGCAGGACGTCATCACCGGTTACTCGGAACAGGTGGAAAGTTCAGGGTCATCGCGTGAAACGAAAACTCCTTTTGCGGTGGGAAATTCACACCTCGCGAGTCGCGACAGTTGTCAACGACGGCGACACAAAAGCCGGAAGTGACTCCTGTATTTGTCGCGCTAGTGTGTGTATTCTTGTTCTGATGAACACGACGACGATGATTATGCGTCGGAAAACCTACACTTCCCCGAGATGTTCCGCGAAATTTGCGCGCCGCCGTCGTCACATTTCATTTAATCGGCGCCACCTGTTTCCGCTATTGGCGGGCATGTGACGAGGATCACGAATCCTGATTATTTTGTTTTGTCTTGCCTCTGTTGGTTCTAACCTTTTTTTGACAAGTTTGCTTTGCATCCTCTTTCTACCTCTATAATCAGTTGAAGCTTAGGGATATTCTTTACTTTCTCAAACAGAACAAATATTGAACAATTTCTGCTTTGAGATTATGATGGATGTTGATTGGCGTTTAAGTGCCCCTGAACTGAAAAAAAAGGTGGGTCTTACAAATTTGTCCGTCTGTCCCAGGGACTACAGCCTAAATGCTTAGATAGATTTCGTTCAGACTTGATATTTATTTACATGGTCATATCTTGAGATGGAATCGTTATTTTGATTTTATCTAAAAAAAATTAATGGTAGTTTAATAAGGATTGATTTTTAAAATTTCTCCAATTTTAAAAGAACTTAGTTTAACGATTTTGTTGAAGCAATATCTATGGGGAGCATTTTGCTTAATACATAACACTGTAACTTATATTTTTGGAGGAAAAAGTGATTTAATGGTAAATTACTGATTTTTGGAAATTAAAGATTTGAATGATTTTATAGCGCCTCTATTTTACCACGTCTCCCTATTTGTCCTGACTATTATTACTATTATTAGGTGTTCTGTCTTACGACAGGTCCATTCCGTTTGTCAGTGAACTTAGACCGCCAATGGTCTCTGTCCTCTGCCTCCTTAAGCTCCCGGAATGTTCTTCTTTCCTTCAAGTCATTCATGGGGTTCGAGCCTCGATCTCCCCGTCATTGGCAGTCCACTCTATTGTGAGAGCGATGCCTTAGACCAGGGTGATCCAAAGTTTTTTATACCAAGGGCCAAATTTGATTATAATTTTGCACTGAGGGCTGAAGATATACTTATTATTTAGTAATCCCAACAACTTAATAAAGGCCTACAAACAACAATTAATAAACTATTAAGAAAATTGAATGATAATTCCTCTCTAAAAAGCATAAATAATAGCTTCGGATATTTGATTCTTAATTATTAAACTGTTATTTTTAATTCTTATGTATAAGTTTTATTCTAGGTTGGTAGAATCTTTTGAATTTTACTGCCAAAAAAATGTATTAATCTTCCAAAAATGTATTATAAAATATTCATGCATACACTATTTTAAAAAACAACTTAAAGTCTAAATATATATTTATACACATTTTTATTAATCAAATAAATGCATAGTAAAATGCAGTCATGCCCTTTTTAGATTAAGATTTTTTTTATTTGAATCATTAACTGTTTCACATCTCTACCACCTCAATCTACTCCCTCTCCCCCACGGGGTTTCCTTTAATGTTCATATATGATCTCTGAGGGTCACATTTTCAGTGAGTGCGGGCCGCATTTGACCCGCGGCCTGCCATTTGAACCACCCTACCGCCTTAGATCATGCGGCCACCGAAGCTGGATTGTTTGTATTCCCCGCGGATTATGTTTTGATGTTTTCTTTTATTGATGTGAATCGACTTATAAACTAACTAAATATGTTTGTGTGTCGTTCAGTTTTTTGAGTCAAACTTTTCTACATATTTAAAATAAATAAAGAAAACATAGTATATATATATATATATATATATATATATATATAAAACTTTCATACTAATAGGCTATATATATTTTTTTTTTCAAAATAAATATTATGTTATCTACTATCGCCATCGCCCGAATAGGCACTTCCCCCCTCCCTGTTTGTGTCGGACCCGTGTGTTTGTTACCGACTAATAATTTAACGTTCAACTATTTTAGTGTTGTTTTTTCCTCTTCTCCCTTTGGTTGAGTTGTGGGTGTATCGAGTGTTTGTCTCTCTTTACCCCCAACCCTTTTGTGATACATGGGCCCGCGTTCTGGGGGGAACACTGCGATTTGTGATATATGGTAGGGCCACCCTCTCTTTCATATTACAAGGTCCACTTTTCATAAGAATGGTCTTTTATAAAATACAAACATACATTTTTGCGTTAATAACATTTCACTATGCTATACTTACATACGCTATATCTCTAGTGAGTAACACGAAGGTTAACTGCCGCACTCACAAAAGTACGCCACCTATCCCTATCTTGGCTAGTTCTTTTCAGTCCACCTCATTACACCCTATCCCTATCTTGAGCTAGTTCTTTTCAGTCCACCTCATTACACCCTATCCCTATCTTGAGCTAGTTCTTTTCAGTCCACCTCATTACACCCTATTCCTATCTTGGCTAGTTCTATTCAGTCCACCTCATTACACCCTATTCTTATTTGAGCTAGTTTTATCCAGTCCACCTCATTACACCTTATCCCTATCTTGAGCTAGTTCTATCCAGTCAACCTCATTACACCCTATCTATATCTTGAGCTAGTTCTATCCAGTCCACCTCATTACACCCTATCCCTATCTTGAGCTAGTTCTTTTCATTCCACCTCATCACACCCTATTCTTATTTGAGCTAGTTTTATCCAGTCCACCTCATTGCACCTTATCCCTATCTTGAGCTAGTTCTATCCAGTCCACCTCATTACACCCTATCCCTATCTTGAGCTAGTTCTATCCAGTCCACCTCATTACACCCTATCCCTATCTTGAGCTAGTTCTATCCAGTCCACCTCATTACACCCTATCCCTATCTTGAGCTAGTTCTATCCAGTCCACCTCATTACACCCTATCCCTATCTTGAGCTAGTTCTATCCAGTCCACCTCATTACACCCTATCCCTATCTTGAGCTAGTTCTATCCAGTCCACCTCATTACACCCTATCCCTATCTTGAGCTAGTTCTATCCAGTCCACCTCATTACACCCTATCCCTATCTTGAGCTAGTTCTATCCAGTCCACCTCATTACACCCTATCCCTATCTTGAGCTAGTTCTATCCAGTCCACCTCATTACACCCTATCCCTATCTTGAGCTAGTTCTATCCAGTCCACCTCATTACACCCTATCCCTATCTTGAGCTAGTTCTATCCAGTCCACCTCATTACACCCTATCCCTATCTTGAGCTAGTTCTATCCAGTCCACCTCATTACACCCTATTCCTATCTTGAGCTAGTTCTATCCAGTCCACCTCATTACACCTTATCCCTATCTTGAGCTAGTTCTATCCAGTCCACCTCATTACACCATATCCCTATCTTGAGCTAGTTCTATCCAGTCCACCTCATTACACCCTATCTATATCTTGAGCTAGTCTTATCCATTCCACCTCTTTACACCCTATCTCTTTCAGGTCAATTCTAATGTTATCCCCCATCTCCGTCTACGTCTTACTAATGGACATTTCTCATTGGGTTTGCCAGCCATTACCTGAACAAGGTTCTAGATTCTCCCATTCGCGCGGCATGCCCTATCCTCCATATTATACGAGACTTTATTATTCTAACAATATATTGTGAGGAGTACAGGTTATGTAACTTATCATTATTTAACCTCCTTCACTCCACAATAACCACATTTCCTTTTCGGACCCACTATATTCTCAAGCACCTTGTTTTCAAACACCCTAAATTTGTTTTCGTCATGTAAGTTAAGATTGGACTTTCCACACCCATAGAGAATATTATTATTATTATTATTATTATTATTATTATTATTATTATTATTATTATTAGCACCGCGTCTTACTACCCGTCCGGGTTATACGCACTTACGCTAATGTGTAATGGTAGGGTGAGTGTGAGATGAAATGAAGGACCTACAGTTTAACGTGGAATCCGAACCACGGTGGAGGCCATAAAGAATAACCGGTAAAATGATTGTTTTGTATTTTGCGAGTTTTACATTCATTGACAGCAGGTGAGTTGCTAACAACTTACTGACCGTGTAGTAACAAGCATTTCCCGACTGCATTATTTTCGTTATTTCCACTTTAATGTCGCTATTGTTAAAATTGTTCTTAAATATTTAAACTCATTAACCCTATCAAATGATATGTTGATTGATGTAATATCTAAATTACGGTTCTTAATCTGTGTTCTTTGTGTGATCATCTATGTAGTCTTATTTATTTTATAAGTAGTGTTATATCAAAGTTGTCATTTACAGATTACATGACTTCACGTATGCATATATAGAAATAGATCTATAAACTTTCCTAACTGTCAGAATATTTGACTAGTTATTCTGCTTTCAAACCTTTTGAAGGATCCTCGACTTGACTTGTTTAGTGTGTGTGCCGTGCTCTGATTACTCTTGGAACACTTTTGAAATTATGTCAAATTTATTGTTATTATTTGAGGTATTTAAGATGAATTTTCTGAGCCGACTTATTTAATCATCATGCGACTTATCTTCTTTTTTGTTATTACCTCCTATAGCGCTCATACGGGGTTGAAGTTTTTAAATCTCTGACACGTTCGTGTGACTTACCATAATTGTTTTACAACCGTATGCTATTCCCGACGCTAACCCTGACACTTGTTTGGGGAAACAATTGATTTTACGAGCGAGCGCGTAAGAGCCTACCGATTTTGCCAGAAATTTACTCGGCACTTAATTTCCAGGGTATTTTTTTTACATACCTTCCAGGGTTCTTTTACAATACATTCACGATCTTAGTTTACTTGGATGACAACTCAAAAAGTTATTAGAAATAGTCCATAATGTATCTCTACCCAAACAGCTGACATAATATCACTTTGAATAAATGTAATTAAAACATTTGGTAATGTATGAATGTGAGTTGACCACAATAACTTACGCTAATATTATTTATTTATCTATTTATTTGAGGTTTGGCACAAAGCTTATTTATCGTTTTAATCCACATAAGAAAATTATTATTCACACAACCTTCACAAAAGGTTTAACCAACATAGCTTCAAAATGCTGACCGACGAATTTAAACCATGTGTTTGAACATGACGGAAGGTGACCTGGTGGTCTAGGGGTAAGGTGTCAGACTTCTGTGCTAGTGGCCGGGGTTCAATCCTCGGTCCCGGCACAGATTTATCTGATTTCCAAACCCTTCCTTCACCTCTGACAAGACATCTTGTGAATGTGGGGAATGACAGGCCACCACCGTGGTTCGGATTCCACGTTAAACTGTAGGTCCTTCATTTCATGTCACAATCACCCTACCGTTACACATTAGCGTAAGTGCTTATAACCCGAACGGGTAGTAAGACGCGATGCTAATAATAATAATAATAATAATAATAATAATAATAACATGACGAAAACTAGTTATTTACAATGATGCACCCACACATTGATGGATAAAAATATTTTATTCGGTTAAATATTTTTAAATATGATAAAATAATAATAAATAATTTATTATATGTAAAAACATGTCAAGTATTTTCTCTTTTCCAAATAAATACGATGGCCGTATTAAAAGGTATTAATGTATTCACTATATTACACATAAATAACTTACCAAAACGAAGAATAATTACTTTAAATTATGTTTAAAATATTGTTTCGGACTGGATAAAAAAGAAATGATTAAAAGTAATGAAATAGCGTGAGAAAACTTAAGTTTGCGTTATTTTAAATTCAAAATAGAACATGTAATTAAAAAAACATTTATAACAAAACAATGATATTTTACAAGTGTTGCAACCCAAAACCTAAACATATGGTTTTTTAACTGTCATCTAGGTAAAAACTTATCATGAACAGACTTTATATGCCGCAATCAACATGGGACCGAAGGCTTTACTTCCCCTCTGGAAGAAGTTGTGCTACGGATTTGTGTCGCTCAAGAAAAATCGGTTGATCTTGGCTGGGTTTTAACCCACGATAATTGGGTCCTGAGGCGAGCACTACACCCCAATATCACCGAGGTTGTCATCATCGCACGACTTATAAACTAACTTAATTCTAGAACACACCCAACGTCCCAGCCGTTATTTCATCACTGGGAAAGGAGTAGTCCACATTACACCACTGATGATTTTTTTAGGCCAGATGGAAAT
Organism: Timema monikensis; assembly: GCA_902151445.1. Classification (NCBI taxonomy): domain Eukaryota; kingdom Metazoa; phylum Arthropoda; class Insecta; order Phasmatodea; family Timematidae; genus Timema; species Timema monikensis. The sequence goes on along the minus strand of CABFVZ010004588.1, from coordinate 18,990 downwards.
CGAATCCGGGACCCTTAAATCACTCACTGACTGAGCTAAAGTGTCGGATGATATATACACTAACTTTCTTGAAACCTTTTACCGGTATCCCAGTGGTCCAACAAGTAAACCTCCCATTACACCTTATAGTTTCCTTTCAGGCGAGGTTGGGGATCACCTGCTTCGTTGGCCGCATGGTCTAAGGCGTCACTATCGCAATAGACTAACCTGCTGATGACAGGTATATCGGTGTTTTAATCCTTTTCTGGTGTATTATTATTATTATTATAATTATTATTAGCGTCTTACTACCCGTTCGTTTTATACGCACTTACGCTAATGTGTAATGGTAGGGTGATTGTGAGATGAAATGAAGGACCTACAGTTTAACGTGGAATCCGAACCACGGTGGAGGCCTGGCATTCCTCACATTCACAAGATGTCTTGTCAGAGGTGAAGGAAGGGTTTGGTAATCAGATAAATCTGTGCCGGGACCGAGGATTGAACCCCCTACCCCCAGCATAGAAGTACGACACCTTACCCCTAGACCACCCACCAGGTCACCCTTTTCGGTTGTAGTGAGGGTGGTTTTTACAAAATGATTTTCCATTTCCACCTCCTCCACGAAAATGCGGGTACACGACCACGAATATCTACCTTCATCATCCCTTATTCTTTATAGTAATTGTTACATAAGCTTATAATCTGAATATATAGTAAGACGAGGTGCTAAAGAAATAGTTATTTAGACATTTTTTCCTATTTACCAAACGAATTTTCCGACTAAAATATACTATTTTTGATACGTCAATATAATAAAGCAGTTGCAAGGAAAAAATTAAACACGGGCATCAGTTTGAGGTCACGTGGATTCTCCCCACACAAGTCAAACATTTCCTTTTCCTGGCTAAAACATGAATTCTACTACAGTCGATCACTTTTCCAATAACTTCGTGGGCCGAAAAATAAAAGTAATCTCTAGCCGCCCGTCATAGACCTCTGGTATAAAGCAATGGTTCACAAACTATGCATAATGATCCGATTTTTGGTGGGTCACGAAAATTGTGTATTTTTTGAAATGTGTTTAAGCGGAAAAATGAAGAAAAAATTTAAAAAATAAGGCGCGAAATAAACAAATAAATAGTTCATTTTTTTTAACTCCCCAACCCTCATGTCCATTAAAGCTAGGCAGGTCGCGAAACTTTGTTGTTTTGAAAATTGGGCCACGGTTCATAAAAGCTTGATAAACATTAAACTGGACTACAGGAGATGGGGAGATCGGCATTCGAATCCTGGTCAGGCGTATTGAGGGTGGCTTATCCTAAATGGTTTCCCGCTCTCTATCCAATGCGGGTACATTTTCTCAGAATCCTACTTTCACTATACCTACCCCATCTGTGTAGATATGCAGATAGCATAAACGGGTGGTAAAATGCGGCGCACAAAAAAAAAAGTGATACCAGATTGCAATGGGTTAGTTTCGCGCATTCAACAAGCCCATTTCATTCAGGTTCTAGGTTGGTATCGTCCTGTCTTTAGTATAACGCAGCACTCGAGGCTTAGGCCCTACTCAACCTGAATAGGAAACTCGCTCAAAACAGTGGATGTAAATTTTAATTAACCTCTGTGTTACTGAAAGTACAAGCTATATTCATGCGAAATTTTAACACAATCGGCATAGTGTTATTTTAATAAAATACTAAATGTCCCCATGGTAAAGTGGTCAGTGCACCTGGTTACATCTTGGGGGTCCTAGGATCGATTCCCGGCTGGTACCATGGATATTTTTCTCGAAAGGGGAATTATCACAACGGTCACCAGGGTTTGGTTGATTAGGTTTATCACTCCTCCCTCCACACTTTCATAATCAGTATCATCCACATCATCTCATTGCGGGCACGACGTGTAGACAACTTCCATAGGTGTACCCTGGACAACGTTCTGTTCCCACAGAGCAGCTAATAGTCTACACACACAGGCGAACGAACCGGTAAAAGATGCCATACGCTTGAAAAACTTATGTCGATAGACCTGCTTTGGTGGCCATATGATCTAACGTGCTACTCACAGTAGACTAGACCACCGATGTCTGGGAGATCTACTTTCTCAGTAGACTATACCGCCGATGTCTGGGAAATGTATTTTCTCAGTAGACTAGACCGTCAATGTCTGGAAACTTTACTCTTTCAGTAGACTACACCGCCGATGTCTGGGAGATCTACTCTCGCAGTAGACTAGACTGCCGATATCTGGGAGATCGAGGTTCAAATCTCGGTTGGGTGTACTGAGGTTAATGTTTCCAAAATGGTTTTCCACTCTCGCTCTTTCAACGCAAATACGGATACACTTCTTTCAAATATAACCTTCCTAATCCCTAAAACCATTAGCATAATTAGAACATAAGCTTATAAGCCGAACGGTTAGTAAGACGCGGTGCTAAAAATAACCTTTAGTCGGTAAGTTTGACAATTCGTTTGAGCTTTTTGATTCTTATCTTATATCATCGTAGTTCTTGAACTACAAAACACTAGAACATTACCGACCAAATCCGTATTTCTCCTCTCTTTTAAGAATCTTCTTTTGTTTTCGACTCGCCATCTTTCAAATCTTGCAAGAAATAAATTTGTAATTTAATACTTTTAAATATTCTGATAGTTGGAACCTATCTCAGAATACCTTTTTATGGTGAAGTTTGGATTTTGAATTATAGCTATGCATTCCCCCTTTTTCTTCTTCACATTCAGAAAAGCATATACACATGTTTTTGTAAAGATAAAGGATTGCTTGAAAGAAGGGTGACATTTTTATATATAACGTAGATTTAGAAGGGGTCATGGAAAGTCCATCGTGGTTTTTTTTTTAGTGTTCGTATTTCACTTTAAAACCCAAGGCATCTTTTTGGGTTAAATATGAATACCGCCAATCCCTTTTTTGTTAGCTCTTATAGACGTTCATCGCTTTGTCTTGTGACCTGCGAGGCATTTAATGGCACTTTGCTATAGAGGTAATTGTTTCCGAACATGATTTAGTGGGAACACTTGAAAGTTTTATTTAAATTACGTTTCATCTTAAAGAAATATTGTTCTTGTTCCCTTCGATTTTTTTGTAATCTTTTAAAAAATGTCTCAGTTCTACGATTCGATGTTGGTTGTAGTAGCCAAATTAAATCTCTTTGTTTTAAAATATATATTTTTCTTTATTTTGCTCTAGGCTATATCTACCGCCTTCCAAAGATCTATTTTTCTTCTAGTTGCTTTATCTCTATCACAAATTTTTTAAAGACTGTTTTTCCATTCGCTTTATATTATATACAGTAGCCCCATGGCTTCTTTGGCTCACAGATGACAGCTAAAAGCTTTGAAACGTTACCAGACCAAATTATGTATCCCTACGCCGAACCACATGATCTGCAAAAACATGTGTTCAGCAGCTGTCACTTCTGACAATCAACATTTAGGTATATACCTAAATGTTGTTGTTGTGAGCTGTCAATCAGCACCAAAGAAGCTAGGGGACTACCGTACCACCTTTGAAGAATCAATTTCCTACCATTTGCTTCGGTAGTATATTAAATAATATTGGTACACCCTCATCGGTGTTCACATGGGCTAAGGTGTCACTTTCGTCTGGCCTCTGTTTACACTGACGAGGAGGTTTATGCTTGAATCTCGGTTGGTTATACTAAAATAAGTATCTTTCTTTAACTCGAGTTCCGCTATATTCCCACGCGCAAATACGAATACGTTTCTTCTCAATTCTCCCTTCACCAGCCTTGCCTTGTTTGTCTATATAGGCGGATAGTGGTGCACGTTTATACGACACTAAATCGACCCGTCACAAATACATTTAAACACTTAAAACAACTAAATGATCGAAAGAAAATACGATAAATTTGAGGCGATTAAAAGGGCGTGGCTAATTGGGAGGGACAAAAGAACTTTGAATTAGCGATGGAATATGAAGGGAAATTATTCTAGATTAAAACCCAAAACCTTCACACCGTTAGGCGAAGGCCTATGGAGTTATGAAACTACTCTTAGTCAAGCCCGATGGATCACCTAGATTCTTACAGTCGCCCCTTCAACCTTATGAGCAGCGAAAGGAGGTAATGCATGTGCAATTCTTCTCTTCTTGAACCACCGGTTATTGGCTAATTTACATTCGTCATGCCCCCTTTCCTCAGCACGTCATAGGGAATTTGGTACCTCGAGTAGTTGTCGGAATGTACAAGTACTTGTACACGGACTTACGAGGTGGTTATGACTGTTGGCACGAGCACCCTTCACGCTGGTACGTCACGCTTTCACAAGGGTCTAAGGGGTTTTTCTCTCATGGCATTCAACAGATCCTTGCGGTAGCTACACTACGATTTTCATAGAAATAGTATTTTTATAATATACAAACACATCGTTTTGCGGCAAACATTTTACTATATTATTAGTGTCAATGCATAGGTATTGGTAACATATATCAAAAATAACAGTTGTAGATGTCATGACATGGCGTATGGATACGTGAAAGTAGCTCTAGTAATTTTCTTATATCTGTAAGATAAGGCCCTTTCATTTAAAATCGGACAGTAACAGGGCCGCCCATAGGATTCAGGGGGCTTGTAGTAGTGGAATTTTGAGGGTACCCTTTCACACAATACAAAATAGTAAATTTAATTCCCATGTTTTTATTCATTTTTATTAACATTATATTTAAACTATGTACACTTCGTCTATCGTGAAAGGTAGCATACTTACCATGCGTTGCACTATGGCGCAAATTATTACTTATAAGATACCATAGTGTAGTCGTCCGTCAATGTAAGACTTCTGTCTAACAGAGTAAACGGAGTGTATATGTAAAATTATTAGTCAAGAAATTTTCAGCTGTGGTCAAAAAGTGGCGGGCAGATGATGGCGCCAGCGGGCATAGGGTTGGGGGCCCCTGCCATAGAGGTTTTTATCCGTTACTATTTCGCTACCTCACTATATTATATTCTCCAACATTCTTTTTTTCTAAAGAGGGGG
>CABFVZ010004588.1:0-13869 GCA_902151445.1 Timema monikensis | reverse complement strand
TTCAATGTATATGGTTTAGATACATCTTTTTTTTTGTCAGCAAATAATATATTAATTCTAAAATTTAACTTAAGTTTAATTTACTTACATGGTGTTACACCTAATTTTACTACAATTAAAATATTCTAAATTTTCTTATCATTCGCTTTATTACCAATCCTTATGTCTAAAACTGCGCCATTAATCTACGCCTGGTTCTAACTGTATCAACTAAATTAGATATTCGTAGAGTGAGACGGACGGGCTTTTAACGACCCAATTATTAGGAGAGCACTGTTAGTGGAAGTTCACTCGCACTAGCATGGATAGGGGGGAATGCGTAAAACCTCCCCTCACTGTACTCGAGCGGGATAAGAACCTTGACCTCTGCAGTTCCAGTATTTTGCGAGCCTGACGCCTTAGAGTCCCGTGAACACCGGTGCGAGTCACACCACTGATATCTTCACATGAGGTCGGATGGGTAACTGTTGGTAGAACGATTGATGCGTAAAGCCAGCTGCATTATCCAGGCCCATGGCCAGATGTAGTTTGATGAACAATGCTATCTATCTTGTTGGGACATCCCATAGCTCCGCTGAAGGCGACAACGAAACAATTGAAACGTTGGCCAAAACAACGTTGAAAGATATATTTGGTACATTGTCATCTACAATTTCTGTTTCGGATGACGTTTCAATTGTCCATTCAGGAGAGAGAGGAAAAAAAACCCAAGAGTCTTGTCCCGCGGAATTAGATAACAATAAGTTGAGAAAGGATCGTGAGTTCGCCATTGTTCTCAACTATTTCGTGAATGAAATGTTTAACGCCGATTAATAACTGAATGGGACATCAAAACATCCCCCCTCTCTTCCCCAAATCTCTTTTTTCCTCGTATCTTACTAGCGTGGAGGACATTGTAGTGTGGTAACCATGACTACGTGCCTAACAATAGCGTCACGCCGACGCACCTGCAGGGAGGGACGTAATTCGTCGTCGGACGATACAACAACGGTCTCTTAGAGGTAACACTTTTGATAGAAATTGTTTTAATTGGCGCTTAATACACGAGTGATCCGCTTCGGTGGCAGTATGGTCTAACGCGCTACTCTTTCAATTGACTAGACTGCTGAAGACGGGGAGATTGAGGTTCGACTCTCGATTCTGTGTACTGAAGTTTTTTTTTCTTAATTTGTTTTTCACTCTCCCTTCACGCACAGGTGGGTACACTTCCTCTAAATATAACATTCTTAATCCCTAAAACCATTGGCGTAATTAGTACATAGGCATAACCTGAACGGATAGTTAGACGTGGTGCTAAACAAAACTCAAAGATTTAAATAGAAAACTTTTTGCATTTAATGAAAGGTGAACTGAATAACTAAACACTCATTTGGAGCTTTCCTCCTGAAACATTGGCTTGACTTCTACACTGGTCAATTTTATGAATAACTAAACACTCATTTGGAGCTTTCCTCTTGAAACATTGGCTTGACTTCACACTGGTCAATTTTATGGATAATTAAACTTTATTTATCTATCTTAAGTGTCTGAAAAAAGGGAATTTCTTAGGCAAAACCTGGAAAACATGTTTTTTTTAATGTGGCCTATTATTAAAATATTGGCCTTCCTGTTGAAGCTACCCTTCTAATCCCTACTCCTTATATCAAGTCGGTAATAGCCCTAGTGTTAGACGGGGCAGTAAAAAACAATGGTGTATGCTGGCAGGGCTGGCCACACGGATATCAAACCTGACTATAACCCGCGGGTCTAATTCCAACCGATTGTACTAAAGGCATTAATCTTACTTCCTCTCGACTCCTCAGAGAGAGACATATTGAGATCTTATAAAAAAAATGAGCTCGATGTGTTGATGTAATATCGACGTTTTATGACCCGCTCAAACAGAAAATGGGGTTTTTGCGATGCCGTCTGTCTGTATCTCAGTCTAGAGCCAAAAACCCATGAAAAATTACTTTGAGAGTACTTTACATAAGCAGAAATGTCAAATTTTTATCACATTTCCTTAACTATTTGAGATAACTAGCTTATCAATGCAATGTTGAAGTAGCCTACTATTAAAAATAAGAATATATTATTTGAAAAATATATTTTTTATAAAATTAATAGTTTCTTAGCTATACACAAAAATATATAGACGTATTTATATATATGTATATATAAATATACTTGAAATAATATACATTCTTATAGAAACATTAAGGAAAGAGGAAAATCTCTGACCTCCAAATAGCATAACAATTTCACATTTAAAAGACCTCCACAAAAAAAATCTATATACTATGGAGATCTTTGAAAATGTGAAATTAATTGTAATGTTCTTTAGAGGCCATAGATTTTCCTGTTTTCTCAACGCTTCTGTAACAGTTTTACACTATTTCATATTTGTTATTTGGTGGAGTGTTTCTGGAACGATTTATATGATCTCGTTCCACTAATTCATATGATCTCGTTCCACTAATTCATATTAGTTTTTAATAACTGTCTCTATTTTAAGATAAAGAAGAGTCTCTGTGGTCACCGTACGATTTATTTTCCACAGTGTGGTTTTTAATTCTACGAGCTAATGCTGACATGATTAATTATTTTGGTATAGGCTCTAAGGGAACGCTAGCCAAATTCCGCAGTTTTGACGTTTTTATGGTAAAAAATATGTGTAACCTAAAAATTCAAATATGGCCTTCGTAGATACGTTTAGTTAAATTTTCTATGCATAGGAATCTCAACAATTCTTGAATACTTTGTCATGGGCATACGAACAACAACAAAAATTAAAGAAAGAGTAAAGAGTCCTGTTTTAATGCTACAATAAATAGCCTTAGCAAATATTCGAGAACTGTTGATATTTTGATACTATGTCACCCACCTCGGTGGCGTAGTTGGCTAACGCGCTTGTGTTGAGCTCGATTGCTGAGGACGGGGAGATTGAGGTTCGAATCTCGGTCGGGTGGACTTGGGGTGGTTTTTCCTAAATGGTTTTCCACGCAAATGTGGGTTCACTTCCTCTAATTAAACCTTCCCAATTCCTAACCCATTAGCGTAATTAGTACTTAAAGCGTATAACCCGAACGGGTAGTAAGATGCGGTGCTACTATGTCAAGGTTGTTGTGCCTGGAAAACTGGGAGAACCGATCAAATACAGGCAATTTTTCAAAATCTACTAAAAATACTGAAATATTTGTTAATTTTAAACATTTAACTGAAAGCTTAAAATAGTAGGCCTTTGGCTAGACAAAAAAAGTTAATTAAGAAATTAAGCACGCTTATTGAAACATGTATTGTTACCCCTTAAACAAGGGTTGTGAAGCGAGAGACGATGTAGGCCTACTTCCTCATCACTCTTTAATCATCCTGTCTTAAACATAAGTTACACTACTTCACACTAGTCAGTTTGATGAAAAATCAAATTTTAATTCTCTTTTCTTCAATACAAGCTGCCTGTAAAAATGGAACTTTCTCTGGAAAACACAGAAAAATTTGTAGTAAGAAAATAGTAGCAGACCTATATTTGTAGAAAACTAAACTTAATATATCTGCTGAGGCAATAGTTGATAAATTTTGACCAAAACATTTTTTTGTAATAAAAATGTTATAAAATACAAACGTTAGCTCACATGTCCTAGCATCCTATCTTAAGTTGGTGCTGTAGGAAACTCAAGAAAAGGCGAGTGTTTTTGCAGTCTTTATATCAACACATTCTCTTGGTCAAAATAAATCAAATATTTCGCCATTAGAAACATAACAGTTTATTTAATTACTTCACATGGTGATATCAACAGTTGTTATATCTGTCATGAACAAAGCGACAGACGATAAGAAGTTTTTAAATTAAGAGAAAAAGTTGTCACTAAATCTACTTTCGACAGATATTCTACAACTGTTGGAGTCACTAAATTAAGAAAATTAAACTCTTTGTTTCTACTAAAACAATATTTGATTTATTTTTGCCCAAAAAAGTGTTGATATAAAAAATTGAAAAAATAGATCTATCGCGTCCCTTACACCCTCACCTTAAGTCTTGGCGTATTAGAACTTAAATAAACTCTACCCAAGAAAATGTCCCATTGAGGATCATACCTGTTGATCTTACTACCTACCTGGTGGGCAAGATGTCAGTCTGACCTTAGGTGTTACCATGCCACCCTCCCCTCCTGCAACGTTCTAAATCTGGGGTGAGCCAACCGAGAGTGTTTTCTGGACCTATTCCAAAATTTCGGTCGTACTGTTCTTTGTCATCTTCGCCAACTGCCTCATTCTCTTTCAGACAGTCTCCCCTCTTGCTCGGTGCTGTGATCTTTAATATTGGGTTGAACGAGTCGCGAGTTCTTGTCCACATCGCATACAATTTTATTTGGGTGTCAGTTCGTTTTATGTGTAGCTACATGAGCTTAGGTAGAATTTAGTTTGGGATAGGGGGAGTTTCAAAATCGTAAGTTTATGACTTACTATTAAACCCTATCAAATAAGAACATTGTTATTTAATTACGGTAGTAGTGGAACTTTATTTGTGAAAGGGGTTATGGAGGGGCAAGCAATAAATGTTAGAAAATTGGATGCTACTAGAAGATTTTTTTGTAGCGATTCTTTTTGAGAATTTTGGAAAACTATAGTATTTTAACAGTGATTTAGAATAGTGCTCCCCCCGAGATTGTTTGAAATTTGAATATTCCTAGAGGCTATTTGAGGTAGTTCTCCTTAGACCAATTTTTGAAAGTTTTAGTTATTTTAAAAGCTATTTTAAGACGTGCTCACAAGATTTTTTCTTATAAACTATATTCCCCTAAATCTCTTTGAAGTGAGCTTCACCCAGATTTTTTTTTTTTTAAATTTGGAATACCCTATAAACTATTTAAAGTGTATTTTGCTTGATGTTTTTTTTATCGAAAATTAAATGACTTTAAAAGCTATTTGAAGTTGTCTTCCACTAGCAATTTTTTTAAATTGGATGCCCCTAAAAGCTATTTGGAATGTTCCTTGCTTGGATTTTATTATTTTTAATCAGATACCTTTAAAGGCTATTGAAAGTGGTCTTCCCCCAATAAATTTTTGAAATTTGAATACTTTTAGAAACTAATTGGGTGGTCCTCACTTGAATTTTCTTAAACATGCATATAAAACTTATTTGGAGTCGCCTAATACGAGTATTTCTGTTAAATCTTGGATGCCTTTGGAAACCATTTATACTGATATTCGCTTGGATTTTTTTTTAATTGCCTTTAGAAGCTATTTAGAGTAGTTCTTCCCTAGAAAATATTTGAAAAGTGAAAGTTATTTGAAGCTTGATATAATGCCATCTTTAAGCTTATTATTAAAAATTTCGGAAAATTGGGAGGGAGGAATGTTTAAAAACCATAACCTCCCCCCATTTTTTAATACTGCCATGTGTAGCCCTATGCCATTAGGCTGGGCCCACCTAACAAAGTGACTGATTCGTTGAAAATTAACAATTACGGAACATGGGAACAGCATTTCATTTAACTTGATCAGTTATCTCTTTCAGTCAAAGTAGGATATCGTTTCACTTTTGTTCAGTTCATTTAAAGGAAACGAATGTTTGATGAATACTGAGAACTCCATATTTTGTATTACTAGCAAACCAGTAAGTAACCTTACATATTCACTTTCACACTGATTTTTAAATAGAAGGATAATTGATTAGTACGATAGTTTTTTTTTAGCATTTTTGAAAATATGGATGTTTGTGAAATGTGAGTAGTAAACGATACGGTCAAACTACTATGAACAGCTGTGTTTATGGGCAGACAGGAATTGGCCAATCCCGACATTTAGTTATCAAAGTAATATTCTGAAATAAAGTCTTTGAATTTCAGTACCTATTCTAGCTCATTATTTTACAATAATTTCTGCCTCTTCTTTAGTGACTTAATTTTGAGTTTAGCCTCCATAATTTGATCCATGATGTATCCCTCAGTGTTTGTATTTCGAATTAGCGTCATAATATATCCTATAAGCTCTACTTTTTCAGATAAAGAGTCCCACATTTGACTCTTAGGGTGAGAGTGTTTTTGTAGTTATATAAAAAAAATTTGACCAAAATAAATAAAATGTTAATCCTCCTAACCCATTAATGTAATTACTACATAGGTGTGTAATCTGAACAGATAGTAAGACGCAGTTCTAAACAAATATAAATAATTTTCTTCACGTGATGATATAAACTTTAACTCTTTGTTTATACTGGAGCAATAATAATTATTGATTTGTATTTAAAAAAAAAAGTTTTTCTACAAAAACTGCAAAAACCCTGCCCTTTTCTCGTGTTTCCTATACTCCCTCCTGAATGTGTCGTATTTGTAGCACTAACAAAGAAAACATAGTACCAACGTATCACAAACATTAGACTTTTCAAAAACCAGATGAGCGAGTTTACACACATGGGTGATTGATCAAGTGATTGTCCTCCGTGTTCTTTCTAGTACTATCATCACCATGTTATTAGAACGCTTTGTGTCATGTCATTTGAACAGTGCAGTCACCACCACTTGAACAGTGCTTGCCAATCTTTCTGTCGTGCCAGGTGGCAGTCTCCATTTTCCGCTAATGAGATGACTAAAACATGAGGTGTCTACCTATTCTTGCAATAGGAGGTGTCGAGTCTTGCGTCAAGAGGTTTTTGTCACTTGATTTGATGGCCGGGGTTTGGTCAACACGTAGGTCATACCGTTGCACGAGAAGGCTGGCTTTGTAATTATGGGGGAAAAAAATCATGTTTTTGTGTGTTTTATTTGGGGTTTGTAATACGAACTGTATAAATAGAAGGGTGCCCACAATTAAGGGAAATTTTAAAAACTTGGAAATGTCAAATAATTAAAAATTGTAAGGTAAATCAGGGTATTTTTTAATTTGTTTGTAATGGCATATTTGCTGACTAACTTTCATAGTAATATCCTTATTTGACAGATAAAAAGGTTACTAGCTCTACTTTCACGAATTCTTACGTCAAATAATGTATTCTTCAATTTACACTGTTGGTTATCATTATTATTATTATTATTAGCACCGCGTCTTACTACCCGTTCGGGTTATACGCACTTACGCTAATGTGTAATGGTAGGGTGATTGTGAGATGAAATGAAGGACCTACAGTTTAACGTGGAATCCGAACCACGATGGCTGCCTGGCATTGCCCACATTCACAAGATGTCTTGTCAGAGGTGAAGGAAGGGTTTGGAAATCAGATTAATCTGTGCCAGGACCGAGGATTGAACCCCGGCCGCCAGCACAGAAGTCTTGACACCTTACCCCTAGACCACCAGGTCACCCTGTTGATTATCAATATCTATAAAATATAACTAATAATATAGTAAAATGTTATCAAATTTGATTTGAAAAATTAAGTATGTATTTTTTTTATGTTCTTTCTGTTCATTATATTCTAATACTTTTTTTTATAAAGTCTACATATCTATTTTTGAATGCGTTCTAAAAATAATTACTTATAACAAAATTTGAATTTTTGGGACATTTTTATCAATTCCTAGAAAGGGTTTAGTTAGGTAATTTTACTTCCCTAAAATAAGGGATCACCATCTCAGAGGGTGACGCGGTCAGGCTTGAAATATATTGAACTACCTTTGAAAGGGAGTTTTCGGCGTGTGTCTCGGCTAGGTCTACTGTTTTTTTACATGTAGATGGGCAGGGGTAGCCGCCTCGGTGGCGTAGTTGGCTAACACGCTAGTTTAGTGTTGAGCTAGACTGCCGATAACGGGAAGATCGAGGTTCGAATCTTTGTTGGGTGAACTGGGATGGGTTTTTCCTAAATGTTTTCCACTCTTCCTCCACGCAAATGCGGGTTCTTCATCTAAAATTCAACCTGTCCCAATTCCTAATCCATTAATGTAATTAGTACTTAAGCGGTAGTAAGACGCGTTGTTAAATAAATAAATAAATTTATCACTGGTCTATTTTTGGCCTTAGGTTAATGCGGAGGTTCATTTTCTCTCATTACCCTTCTTATCCTTAAACCCACCCCATAGATTAATCCGTCCACACGCTCAAACTAAAGAAGGATTATGGTAAAACTCTTAAAAAATAAGAATATACCTTTTGTCGTCGGGATTGAAAATATTTAAATTTATTATAAGGGGTATTATTATTATTATTATTATTATTATTATCTCTCAAAAAGGAAAAGGGTGTGCAAAACTTTTAAACTTCAAGCTCACTTCTAAAAAAATCCTGTTTCGACAATTCACCAATACAATATTGATAGCTAAAATTCTCATTGTGTGGTCAATTATTGCCATCTCTGACTGTTAAATGCATTACAAATCAATATTCATGTGTTAAAAATCTGAAGTAATTGAACTGTAAGTTTTGATAAGTTTATTTATCAGAATAAAACTAAATATTAAAATCATTTGTGTATCAAAACATTTTCCAAGTCATTTTAGTGCATTAAATTCTATAAATAGTCACAATATATTTTTTTCAAGCATAAGACCACTAACAAAAAATATTCGAACTTCGATTTGGCTGAGAGAATATTTCATAAATACTCGATTCGTGTTCGCTTCTAATTGAAAAAGTGGACTTCGCAAACCCCTAATAAGGAATGTCTGTCCATAACATGACTTGACGTAAAAACTTCAGTTTTATGACAAATTAAATTTCATATTTTTATACTTCAATCAAAGTCGGTGGCAATCAACCTTTTTTTGGTTCGCGTATCCCTAATTATAATTTCTGTTCAACTTGGTGCTCTCAAATTTATTGGTGCATAGTGTTATTTGTTTATTTAAGATGTTGTTTTATGAATCGACTGATTATTTCAGCACACGAGCATTTTTATGAACGAAAGTGAAAGGGCCTTGTAATTTTACCGAGAAAGGTATTTTCACATACATTCCAGGCTTCTTTTATATGCCACAATCGACATGGCACCAACGGCTTTACTTCCCCTTCAAAGAAAGTTGTGCTACGGATTCTTATCGTTAAAAGAAATTAGTCGACCCCGGCTGGGTTTAAACCCACGAACATCACCCCAGGTCCTGAGGCAAGCACTTTACCCCAATATCACCTAAGTCGACAGTACTTAATGAAGTTATACTTATTCTATAAGCTACATCTAAAATAAATAAAATAAATTACATCCAAAATAATATATTAATTTATAAGTTTTAAATGGGAAATATGTGTTGGTATATATTTTGTTTTTACATTTATGCCTTAAGATTTATTCGCATACCCTTGATGGTACGCGTACCCTACTTTGAATACCACTGATATAAGTTGTCTGAAAAAAAAAAAAGAAAAAAAAAGATAATTCCTTCTGGAAAACACAGGGGGAATTTTGTTGCAAGAAAATTGTAGTAAACCTATAAATAGTGTATCCATTATTATAGCATACTTTTCCTCGGATCAAAGTGAAACTATTCTTCTTATTTTATAGCTATTTTCGATAGGTTTTTTTTTCCAACTCTGAAGTTCGCTTCTCTAGAAAAAGTTTCAGCTAGAATATCTGGATAACATATAAATTGATTACAGCTACGTTTTTATTTGCTACGCATATCAAAGTTTACCAAATCGATTTATATGTATGTGATAAAATCGGGGGAAAGAATAAATATAGCCCAATTTTCATAGCAGAGGTTTTTTTTTTAGATAATACAAACAAATTTTTCTCGGCCAAAATTGATAACATTTTACAATATAATTACTGTTATTGTATAGATATTGATAATATATATTAAAAGCGACAAATGAAAATAACATGACTTGATAAATGAAAACATGAAATTATTATGTTTTTGCACCGCGTCTTACTACCCGTTCGGGTTATTCGCTTTAAGTACTAATTACGCTATGTATTAGGAATTTGGAAGGTTGAATTAGAGGAAGTGAACCCGCATTTGCGTGGAGGGAGAGTGGGAAACCATTTAGGAAAAACCTCCTCCAGTTCACCCAATCTAGATTCGAACCTCGATCTTCCCGTCCTCAGCAGTCGAGCTCAACACGACTAGCGCGTTAGCCAACTACGCCAACGAGGTGGGTAACATGAAATCAGATCTAGTAGCTTTTCTATCTATCAGATACGTTTCTTCATATTAAAATTGGACCGTACGTGTGCTAAATGAGTGTAGATGTTAGATTACAAGCGCCTCTTACTGATACATGTGGACACGCGAGCTAAACGTCAAGATCGTATAGTTTGAGGTGAGCCTGAATTCTGATCGGGTGTACTGAGTTTTTTTCAAGTGGTTTCTCACTTGCCTTTATCGTGAATGTGGGCACATTTATTTAAAACTTTACCTTCCTCTTTTTTATTACATTAGCGTAATGTATAAATAACACGAACGGATAGGGAAATTTGTTAAAAATTTTGAGTGTCATACTAAGTGTTCGTAGATCACAGAATCGGGAAACGCGTTTTTTTTATCACCGTACGTGATATAATACTAACTCTATTTGGGCATTTATAAGGAAGGAAGCATTTTAGAGGTAATCTTATTGCATTTGCTTGGAAGGAGAAGGTAAAACCACCATTAGTAGACCCAACTGGGATTCGAACCCCTATCTCCCCATCAGCAAGCCAATCCAACACTAGAGTGACGCCATAGACCATTCGACCACTAAAGTGGGTAAACCCCTGTTCTCAGGGGGCATTCTCTGTCTGCTCTGGGCCACCTAGGTAGCTTAGAAATTGCCTATCAGATGTTGCGCTTGGGTTAAATATTTATAAAGCCTTTAATGCTACACGAGTTTGGTGTGAAGTTTTTATATCAACATTTTTATTTTGTTAAGAGAAACCAAATGCTCATCCATTAGAAACATACAGTTTAATTTTCTTCACATGGTGATATCAACAGTTCTTGAATACCTGTTAAGGGTGTCCTGGAATTTAATGACTTTTTATCTTAATTAAAAAATTTCTCATCTAAAGCCACTCTGATTATGGCAGATATTCAACAACTGTTGATATCACCATGTGAAGAAAGCTAAACTCATGTTCTTACTAAAGCAATATTTTATTTATTTGATAAAAAAAAGTTTTTTCTTATAAAACTTTCAAAAACACCGGCTTTAACTCGCGTTCTCTACACTCATACCTTAAGAGTTAAAATTTTATATTTTGGGGGAGAAAAAATTGTTTAATCATCCAGACCCAAATACCAGGGAAATGAAAGGTAACTTGTATAGGAGCTCATAATGGATATTTGTGAAATGAATTATGTAATTTAATAAAGGGGTCACACAACTAATTTTAATGCTATTTGTATTTTCCTCCCCTGTTTTTCTCCTAAACAGTTCCACACAGTAACGTTATAAGCCAACTGGGTTTCTGAACGTTTATCAATTTCTACTCGGCTATTCTATAGTGCCGTAAGACTAGGGAGTCACTCAGCCTACATCCTTCCCTCCTCCCACCTTCTTCCCGGAACAGTTGTTTCCGGAGTCTGAGACTCCCGGAGCCGTGTCGCGTGGATCTCACATACACCCCCGGCACGTGGGGATCGTAAAACTGTTATCCAATCCTCCGCTCTTCTGCTATACAATCTCTCTTTCTCTCTCTTCAAACAACTTTTATATCACTTAATATGTTCGAGATATATTTCTTTTCGTTTTATCGGCTGCTGACGTAGTCTTTTTCTTCATACACTTAAAAAAAAGGGGGAGGGAGATCGAAAACAGCGTAAGGTTTGTTTGATTTACCGAAGGTTGTGACAAGAACTCTCATTCCAAATAACTTTTATTCCAAATCCATACAATAGGTCGCGTTTGTTTAAATCTTCCCTGTAAATGTTTGACGCTAAAAATAATTGGAGTGTACATTTTTATAGATTGAAAATAATTGTGCAAATATTTTACACGTGCATTACGTTCACCTTGAAAGGATTCTTACCTTGATGAATTACACTATGACCATATCTTATCAGCTGTGCCATTATATTATAATATATTATGTCCGCATTAGAATCATACCGACTGAGCCGCCACTGACTGTTGGTGCAGATAGTGCTAATTTCTGCGGATAAAGGAAGTCATGTGGTCAGCACAAAGAAGCTTCCAGGCGTTAATTTCAGTTTTTTTAAACCGAATCAGCTATTTTTTCATTCTTGTAGCTCATTAATTGTCTACAGACCCACTGCTTCGCAGAAAATTTGTAAGCACTGGGTATCGAACCTGGGACCTCTGGATCTGTAGCCAGGAACTCTAACCACTAAACCGCAGAGTAGTGGTCATTTGCTATACCATAGTGGAATAATGCAAGGTAAGCTTGCCAACTCTCAGGGTAAACCAAAGATTCAGTCCAATTTTCATAGGAAGAACCTTATCTGACAGCTATACAGGTTCTACTTTCTCATATTCATACGTTGTCATATGATTAATGGCTGTAACTTTTTGTTATCAATACCATTAATTTAGTAAAATGTTATAATTTTTAACTGCAAAAAAAGTTTCGCTTCCTACTTTATATTTCTAAATTTAGAGTCACTGGTTATACAGTATTACGTTATTTGTTCTCTCAATAAATGGAGAGAAAAACCTACGTAGCCTACCTACACATTTTTTTAAAGCGATTCAAAGACAGAAATAATAATCAACACCCCGCGCCGTTGGGCACTTGGTCTAAATGTCAAAACTCATTTAGTCTGGTTTGTCGGTGACAGAGAAATCTAGTTTCGAATCCCCTTGTGTTTGTAACCATCACGACTGGCTGGCTTTGAAACACTTTTTTTTCCTACCTCGTGGTTGTTCGACTGCTTTGCAAACGAATGTTGAACACTTTCCTTAAAATTCAACCTCTTCGTCCTGTCTCCTTAGACTAAAAGTAATCGATTGCTAGTGTTGACATTAAAACGCTACATTCCCAGCTTAATCCAACCGTAGTGTACCCCGAATTGATGGTCACGTGGTCTCAGGCGTCAAGATCGTAATAGACAGGAAGTTCGATGTTTGAATCTCTTCCAGGTGCACTGGGGAGCGATGGGAGAGGGGTGAGGGGGACTTTTATGTGATTTTTCACTGCTTTTACCAAATCCCTTTTCTACCCTAATGCGGGTGTATTTCCTCTAAATTACTCTTACCAATCCTCACCTTTTAGATTACGTTGTTAGTAAAATATTGGTTTTACCTGCATCGGTGTTCTCATGGTCTAAAGCAGAGGTCCCCAACCTTTTTTTACCTTAGAGCACATTCAAAACTAACGGTAGTGCGGCGGGCACCATCACTTTTTGAAGGTAAATTTATAGCCGAACATTTACCCGCCTCGGTGGCGTAGTTGGCTAACGCGCTTGTCGTGTTTAGCTCGACTGCTGAGGACGGGGAGATCGAGGTTCGAAACTCGGTCGGGTGAACTGGGAGGGTTTTTTCCTAAACTGTTTTCCACTCTTCCTCCACGCAAATGCGGGTTCACTTCCCCTAATTCAACCTTCCCAATTCCTAATCCATTAGTGTAATTAGTACTTAAAGCGTATAACCCAAACGGTTAGTAAGACGCGGTGCTAAATATTATTATTATTTTTATTATTATTATTATTATAATAGTCGAACATAATTCATAATGCAAATAACACACATACAAAATTACATATTATTTAAAAAAATTAAATTTGCATATAAAATACGCAAATGGTACTCACGCCAAGTTAGTCCAGAACCAGTGTAAACAATTGAAACAATATTTACCAAACAAAAAGTAATTGTCAATAAATAAAAAAGACTGCTTTAGTTATGGTTTTAACAAAACTAAAATAATGACACAATAACTACTTAACTATTATTATTATTATATTATTATTTTATTATGATTATTAGCACCCCGTCTTACTATCCATTCGGGTTATACGCACTTACGCTAATGTGTAATGGTAGGGTGATTGTGAGATGAAATGAAGGACCTACAGTTTA